>JAAEAF010001742.1:0-67346 GCA_011037195.1 Triatoma infestans
TAAAACCAAGGGACATACCTCCCAAATGCGCACTCTGTGGTAATGGCCATGTTGCTAGCTACAAAGACTGTCAGGTGCACAAACTTCTTCAGCAGCAAAGAGATTCAAGGTACAGATCCAGTTACTGCCCAGCTAAGGCCAGATCGCCTTCAGAAAGAACAGAAACTATAACCAGTGATACAAATTTGGTGATGGACCCAACGAAGAAAACCTATGCACAGGCTATGAAGAAGACAACACCAGCAGCACCACTACATCCACAAAATGTACCAACAACATCCAGCCACAGCCTGCCTACACTAAGTGAATCGCTTACAACTCTAATTTCCAACACTATACAGACAATACTGCAACCGATACTTACTCAGATACTCACCCACTTAGTCTCAAACATACAACAAATTCTGCCATCACTGCTGCAGCAGAACTAATGTCACATTTACGAATACTTCTCTGGAATGCAAACGGACTACTTTTTAAACAAAATATATTCAAACAATTTATTACAGATAACCATATTGACTTAGCTCTTATTACTGAAACTCACTTTACATCCCGGTCATACTTCTCTTTACCCTACTTCACTCTTTACAGAAATGACCACCCCCAGAATACTCCCCGCGGAGGCACAGCCGTACTTATAAACAACTACATAAAACACGAAGTTGTAATGCTACCACAAACTGATGCCATACAGATGAGTGCTATTAAACTTTACACTGACAGAGGTACTATAGTAATGATTTCTTTTTATAGATCACCAAATCATCGATTAGAACCTTGGATATTCGATGAACTTCTTCGAATAGCAGGACAAAGGGTTATCATTGGAGGTGATTTTAATGCAAAACATATCTGTTGGGGCCCCCGTCTAACATCACCACCAGGTCGAATATTATACAACATTATACATAAACACAACCTAATTCCAATTGCACCTTCCTCCCCCACACATTGGCCAGTTGATCGTCACAGAATTCCTGATGTCTTTTTCTTAATCAAAGGTATGAACACACATAATCTAACTATCCAAATACTTCCCGACTTGGATTCTGATCACTCTGCAGTATTACTTACTCAGTCTAATTTCAATCTTTACACAAACACAAAGTACCCTAGATTAATCGAGGGTGTCTTAGATGTAAAAGATTTTCAAAACAAAATTAACTCCACAATTAACTTAAACATTTCCTTGAAGAGTTCTGATGAACTGACAAGGCAGTACAAGCATTTACAACACTAATCCAAACAGCAATATATAAATCGCAGACGAGACACAATCATCAACACAAGCCACGAACAGCTACTTGCTTACCTCACCATATTAGACTATTGTTGCGCGAAAAGCGGACTCTAAGAATGCAGTGGCAACGCACACGTCTACCATCACACAGGGCGCACTACAACTAAGTCACAAGACATCTTAACACTGAACTAAACGACCTAAATTCTAAAAGGCAAGACCAATACTTACAATCTCTTAGTACCAAAGACTACAGCTTATGGAGGACAACAAAACGCATTTTACACTACATACCTGTCACATCACCTTTAAGAAACGACAATGGAAAATGGACAACAACTGCCTCAACAATGAACAATGGAGCCTCACTTTTCTCCCACCAACTCCAACAAGTTTTCCAGCCTCATAACTATGCGGAAGAAGAGACTCACAATAGAACAAGAGAATTGTATGAACCACTCCAACTTTCACCTCCACCAAAACCTTTTACACCCGCAGAAGTACAACATGCTATTAAGAACTTGTCAAACAAGAAATCACCGGGATACGATCTCATTACTGCAGACATCCTTAAACTATTGCCAAAAAAAGCAATACTGTATCTCACGTTTCTATTTAATGTATCACTAAGGACTGTTTATTTCCCTCTTATCTGGAAATATTCCTTAGTAACTATGATACCAAAACCTGGCAAATCTCCTACAGAGCCTACTTCCTACAGACCAATTAGTTTGCTTCCGATACTAGGAAAATTACTAGAAAAACTGCTCATAAAACGACTTACACACTATACAGACCGTATCATACCACAGCATCAATTTGGCTTCAGACAACAGCACTCTACTATTCATCAAATACAAAGAGTCACAACACACATTGCTAACGCTCTCGAATCCAAAAAGAGATGTACAGGCATTTTTCTAGATGTTTCACAAGCCTTCGATAAAGTATGGCACCCAGGATTGCTTGTCAAACTAAAGAGAATTCTACCTTTCACTTATTACCTTTTGCTAAAATCTTATCTCGAGGACAGATTCTTCAGTGTTAGGGTAAAAACAGTTATCTCCGACATTCATCCCATTGAGGCTCTGGAGTCCCGCAGGGCAGTGTTCTGGGGCCACTACTATACAATATTTACACATACGACATACCTGAACATCCGAATATTGTTACTGCGACCTATGCAGATGACACAGCACTACTTGTTACCAACACAGACATAATAACCAACAAATTAATATTGGAGCAGCATTGACTAACTTGCATAACTGGAACATCACATGGAAAAGTAAACTCAATATAAACAAAACAAAAACAGTACATTTTACTCTAAAAAAGACGGAAGATATACCTGTGAAATATGATAACGAACCATTACCGTTAAGTAACTCGGTAAAATATTTAGGGATGCACTTGGACAAACGACTAACTTGGGCAACACATGTAAAAACTAAAAGACTTGAACTTAATTTACGTTTCAAACAGTTATATAGATTACTAAAGACAAAATCCACATTAAACATAAACAACAAACTCCTAATTTACAAGACTCTATTGAAACCAATTTGGACATACGGACATCAGCTTTGGGGAGCGGCTAAACATACACATTTGAAAAAAATTCAGACATTCCAATCTCGCACACTGCGGACTATACTTTCATCTCCTTTCTATGTTACAAATGAAACAATACATAAAGACACAAACACTGAAACAGTGCAACAAGCAGCACATCGACTGTACACTAAATATCATGTCAAACTGAACAGTCATACAAATCTTCTCATCAACAATTTACAAACAACTCTAGTTCCAGGAAGAAGACTAAAACGGAGATGGCCACAGGACTTGTTACATCCACCGTAGACAAACTTCATACTGACTGACAGACCTCACTGAACGACATTATGAACTAGCATAATTACATTCACACCCATACATTCATTTCACTTCACATTTCATTTATTCACTCCAAAAAACAAATCACTCCAACAGGGCCATCATTGATGGGGTACCTGCACACGTTCTACACGTCAGTACATTGTCATACAGACAACAGCATTACAGGCAAAACACAGTTTATTTAAAAAAATTGTTATTTTGAAAATATTTATTTTAAGTTCATATTTTATGTTGTTTCTATTTTTTATTGATTTGTATTAAAACCTTTGTACAGACCCTGAAGAAGGCAATAAATTTGCTGAAACGTCGGTAGAAATTTAAAAAGAGTTCTTTTGTATGACCGATCCTCTACACTGCAAGGTAGAAGAGGAAGAGAATAAGTAAGTAAGTAAGTTGTATGACCGAACTTCAACATCCAATTTAATGAGGGAAGAATCTCCCTTTCCCTTCGCCTAAAATTTGATACCACCTATATAATATTTATATACATTACCAATATTGAAGGAATTCCAAATTTGAAGAAAATAGGTCAACCGGAAGTGTGACTTTACAGAATAGGTATTTTTTATCAGCAATGTTCAATATTCAGCAGTGTTCCCCATTAGGGCAGGGGTGCCGCAGGAAAGTATTCTCGGACCGATACTATATTCTATTAGTACAATGGACATCCCTACATCTACTGACACACTGTTGGCTACATATGCAGACGACATAGCAATACTTTCAACTCACAAAGACGCCACCACTGCATCCTCACCCCTACAGGACCATTTAAACCTTATACAGGAACACTTCAAGCTTTGGAAAATCAAAATTAATGAATCAAAATGTACACATATAACATTCACCCTCAGACGATCAAACTGCCCGACTGTGTATATTAACCATACTCCTATACCACACGAAAAAGACATCCGATACCTTGGACTCTACTAGATAGACATGACTGCAGCACTAACGAAACATTGCATACAATACAAACATGAATTTGACATGGAAAACACTAAAATTCTCTCCACCAACAATAATAATAAAAAAAGAAATATATTTCGGAAATAATTCATATTAAAAAAGATAAATTATCTATCAATTTTAGAACAGACACCAAAAACCTATCCCTCAGTTAAAACAATCTCCTAGAATTTCCAAAACAAATACAGATTAAGACTTGGAACACACACATAACGAAAACTCGACAGTCAATGAAAACCAGATACTTCCTAGTAAAACGCTTACTTGACAAAAGATCTAAATTAACTTTGTAATGTTATGGTGTGATGATGTGTATTTGTAGTAGCACGAGCGGTATTGTATATTAAAGGGCTTGTAAGTATGCAAGTTTAAGAGAGAATGAAGTATTAGTAATAAACAAGAAATCACACTGTTTTTAAAATAAATATATTATTATTTTCTAAACAAATTTAAGCACATTACAATATCACAATTATAAATCAGAAGTATATCTAGAATAAAGGCAAATATCTATCATTGGCACTGAGCGATTACTGAAGTGTTCTGTTCTGGCTTTGGAAGCAGAATACGACTGTCTTGTTTGAAGGCAGAAGTCTGACTATCTTAAGGAATGCTCTCTAACAAAGCAGTTGGCCAAGTCGCATTGTATTAATTTTGTGCCTTTGTTTTCCTACTAGCAATGACCCCAATTTACAATACCTGACTCTAAAATACACTCTTTATGAAGGTAAATTCACAGCACTAAGATACATTTAAAATATCCCATGCATAATCTAATATGCATGCTACGACGGATAAAATAATGGATATTATTTTTCTATTTCGTTCTTCCACTACAACTTGAAAAACAAAGTTCATATCTACAAATCCATAATAAGACCAATTTGGACCTACGGACTACAACTCTGGGGAACTGCCAAACCGACACACACCAAACGGATACAAGCCATACAGAACAAGATACTGCGAACAATCACACAATGCCCATACTATGTTTCTAACATGACGCTACATACTGACCTTCAAATTCCAATTTGTACACGACTTAAGACACAATAACTTTTCAAACGATTCTTCAGCAAACTAGGAACACACACGAACCCGCACGTCACAAACCTGTCCTCCCTAACCATTCCTGGGAATCCTACCAGACGTTTGAAGCGCCAGTGGCCAAGGGACCTCCTGTCACAGGAAGAGGCGTAACAAGACCAGGAAGAGTGGCATTGGCCAGCTCCTTCAAGCCTTCAAGCCACATTTATCTCAGCCCACATTTACTTATTGTACTATTACAGATTGTAAATATAAATAACCATCGATTTTCAATCGATTTCCTTTCATAGATACAAACTTATAACTTTTATTTGGGACATTAAAAAAAAAAAAATGATTAGTTGCACGGTAATTGTGTGGCTTTAAATTTAAAATATTATACGCAGTTGATCCAGTATTTTTGATGCTCTCTACTGGGCCAGAATTTACTTCTCTACCTGCTATACCATGGTACTTATCCTTATTTATGGCACGACATATTATGTTATAATTGTTACGACGAATATGTTAAATTTGTGTTTAAAGAAAATTCATCATTTTATATCTATAATTGTACTAAAGGGACGAAGAGAAAGTCGTGTGAATGGTTCACACGAGATTTTTTTTTTCATACTCATGGAATCATAAACACATTTATTTCCGGTGGAAACTTAATTTCTAAAATTTGACACGATTGCAATATGTTGTTCTCTCAAAGGAATAAGATTATGTGACTGCCGGAAGTATTATATGATCGTGGGGGTTCCACATTTCTAAAATTACGCAATTCATTCTAGGAATGCTTTTTTGCAATTAGGCGTCTTTTGGTGAACCACTATTTTCAAATTAAAAAAAAAAATAATGAAAATCAAGGTTTGATTTTATGACACAAAAAAGTGGAAGTACTTCCTAGGTTTACATTTTATTGGCTGGTAGAAAATGCTAACTTGAAGTTAGGCGGTCGCGGGGCCAAGTGGAGTTTCAGTCTTCTGGGAGGGTTATGTGCGATAGAGAGTTTCTGGACTAAAGTGTTAGGATGTTGGATGTGGAATTACGGGAATTGTTTGTAATGCGCTTTTATTTAGCTGATGGACAAAAGGAATTTTTAAGGTCAGTGGGAAGGGTTACGTTGGAAACATAGAACAGGGCATTGGTAATTCTTCTGAGAGTTTTGGATTGGAAGGATTGAAATAAGATAGGAGTTGGAATGCTTGTTTGAACCCCAGACCTTGCATCCATATGTCCAGAGGGGATTTATAATAAGTCTTTCGTTTTCAAGGGAAAGTTTAGACCGTCGGAGCCAAATAGTCTTGAGAGAAGTTTTGTATTATCTATTTAGTTCAAGTCTTTCTAATCTTGTATGCGGAGCCCAAGTGAGTATTTTGCCTAGATAAAGTCCTAAATATCGGACTTTGTGGAGTGTCGAAATTATGGTCCCATGAAGGAGAATGGGCGGGAGAGTAGCGCGACGGAGGATGAAAGATATGCATTTGCTTTTAGTGGGATTGGCCTTTATTCTCCACCTGACAAGCCAGTGTTGTAGAGAGATCATATGGGATTGTAGGGCACGGGATGCGAAAACACCAAACAAATTTTGAAGACAGTTAATAATAAACGAAACGCTACGAAGTTATTCCAAAAAAAAAAAAAAGTTATAATTTTATTTAAATAACGTAAACTTGTAAAAACTAGTTTTGTAATTCAGGTTGTATTTTGTACATATGTGCGACTGTAATGTTAATAAAAAAAACAATCGACTTCCTGTTTATTTCAAGCTTTTTTTGGAATGCGTTTGGTGGAATATGTTGGTGGTAAACGAGTCCTGACATGGCTGCTCTAAATCTAATTCACTTACGACATTTTAAGTACTCAGCATTTAAATATCCTGGCCGATAAATGAGAGAATTTTTCTAAGATATTTATTGATTTTACAGTTTTTTTTTTTTGTTTTTTTTGGACGGAAGCAGCTAGGTATTTTGAATGGAAGATCTAGATGAACCTGTAGTAGAAGGTAAACATTATGCTTTGATAATTATAAATGAAAACAGTAACTTTTTCTTTGTAATATTTAATATCATCTGTTAATTTTTCAATTTTTTGTTTTTACTTTCTCTTACTATTGTAAGAGAATATATTACGATCATACCGGATTTCATTGTGACAATGTAGGAGTAGAAGTATCTCAAAGTGAAATGCAAAATATATAAAAAAAAAATTGAAATTTTATCGATAAAGACCAGATTTTCTTTAACTTTGAACGCTGACTACAAAGATAGTAACGAATCACTTTTATTTGAAGCATTTTCCCCCCAAAAAATTGATTTTAGGGAATCCTGTGGAATCTGTGACGTTAAATTTCAAATGTAATGTTTGTTCAAAATACTATTGGCTTCCCTTTTGGACTACAATGAAATCAATCAACTACTATCTCCTGGATAAGTACATTTACCCCCACCACCTTTATACATTTATTATGGCAAATTAATAAAATTTTTAGCATACTTTTTCTAACAGAGTTCCCATAATCTTCTTTTTTTTTACTTTCTCTTACAAGAGGTAAGACGGAAGTATTGCGTACATTCAAGATTCGACATAGCTTTTCACCGGGTTTTTTTTTTTTTTTTTGAAATTTACAACGGCAGCATAGCCGTTTCATAAGCAAATATGAAAATTCTATGTAAAAAAAATGTATATACAATAAAAAGAAGGAAAAAATAAAATAAAGTAAAAATAAAAGTTACAGAGTTGAGAAACTACCCAGTGGTAGCACTCCAATCAACTTTGTCACTCACTGTCACTAGCACTGACACTAGAGAGGATGTCGCGAAGCCACTGGCGTTTAAGCCGTCTAGGAGGGTTGTCGGGTAGAGTGCGGGATGAGAGCGTCGGACTAGAGGTTTGGGATGTGAGGATAGGGTACTATGGAATTTCTTGTATCTGACTTTAGTTACTTGTGTTAGGAAAGGAATTTTTAGATCACTGTGGATGGTTTGATTGGAAACATAATTTTTTTTTTTTTTTTTAAATTTAAGGCGTCTCAACATCTGTGGTCATTTGCGCCCGGAGCCTTCTCAGTGAACTGCCGGCCTCCGGACAGTGTTCTCCCGTTACAGACAACACTGTCCATCACCGGCCAGTGAGCTGTAGGGGCTCCTAGGAAGAGAAAATCTAAGGGTAGCACGGCTGGATTCGAGAAACATAATAAGGAGCGTTAACTATTGTTCGAAGGATCTTGGATTGTAGGGATTGGATGCGGTTGAGGTTGGAACCCCACTGTTCGGTGCCATATGTCCAGATAGGTTTGATGAGTGAAGTGTAAATTAATCGTTTGTTGTGTAGTGACAGCCTCTAGATCTTTTGTCTAGGAATCGTTTTAGCTGTCTATAGCGAGTGTTCATTTCTTGTATTTTGAGTCGTGTATGGGGGTTCCAAGTAAATCTTTTGTCGATGTACATCCCAAGGTAGCGGACTACATCAGAGACTGGTTCACAGGATATAAATGTTTTTGAGGTTCTATGTGTTCGAAAAAGTGGTTTTTAGAAATAGGTTTTCTGTGTGCGTGTGTATGTGTGTGTGTGTGTGTGTGTGTGTGTGTGTGTGTGTGTGTGTGTGTGTGTGTAAATTCAAAAACAGAAAAGTCACAGAAATTTCAAACTTAATATTACGACCAGATAAAAAAGTTCATTTTTTTTCCGAGACAATACATTTCAGAGTAATGTTGTGCTTCATTTTTGGGGTGGCGTTTTCATTTACAGTGCCATTTTTATGTAATTATATCATCCTACTATCTATAATATATTAATAAAGAATAAAATGTGCCGGGTAAAATTCTAGTTTGATCGGAAGTACAACTCCCAGTGAACAGTTTTTTCACTTTTCTCCAAGTTTTCCGATATACAAACTATATATATATACGTATGTTAATATTGCTGTAATACGCTGTGTTCTGTATGTATTTTAAACAATTGTGTTTCTGGAGTGGTAAATCTGTTTGAGAAACACTCATCACGACTGCAATTCAAAGATTTTTCTTTTTACTTTCTCTTACACCTAGTAAGCAGGAAGTATTGCGATCGTGTCTAATTTTCGATATCAAATTTTCACAAGAAATATGCGTTTTGTGGTACCCCTGGCTGCGAAAAAGTAGTTCTTTAAGAAATTGACCTGTGTTTGTGTGTGAAAGAAGTAAAAACAATAATCGCAGCAAGTTCAAATTATATTTAGTTTAAGTGCTGTCATGGTACCTGACAATAAGGTTTTGAACGAAATCAGTCAACTGGAAGTATTATTTTTTATTAGCTTATTATTTTAAGGGGGATCTATTATGCCCCTTGGAGCCTCCTCATGTACTGCCGGTCACCGAGCAGTGTTTTCCCGAACAGACAACACTGCCCATCACCGGATAGTGAGCTGTAGAGGCTCATAGAGGGAGAGAAAATCTAAGAGCAGCATGCTAGATTCCGACGCGTGACCTACAGCGCACGATCACTGAGCTAATCCCATTCTTCTCGCTTGGCATACACCAATTAGTGACGGAGACCCTAGTTTTTGTACTGTATTTGTTCTTGCCTCTAAAGGGTAGAGTGTAGGTAGTTTAAGTGTATTATGTACTATTCTGACGAAGTACATGGAGTACTGAGCTATGGTAACCCGTGGAGTCACTATTCCCGGATACTTCCTCCAACTGACACCCCATGTGGACACAACCGGAAGTAACACTTTAAAGACTGAATTTTCCAATTTTGTTGCAACTTTCTCGAAAACGGCTTAAACAATTTTCCTAAACTTGCTGTTAACTAAACAAAAAAAAGCTACAATTTTTAAGAGCAGCAACGAGAAAAATTCATTTAAGAAGGTGTTTGGTGGTAGAGATGGGGACGTTATGTTTTAGTCTAAAATGTTATTTCACTTTATTATATCATTCTAGCCCGCAAGGGGTGTCTGTTAATTGAGGCATGCAGTTAATTGGGGAGTAGCGACCTCACAGATCAGTTGTAGGTTACCACAGTTCAGTACTCCAGGCACTTCGTCAGAACAGTATACAATACATTAAACTACATGCACTCTATTCTTAACAGACGAGGCCACAGTACACAAACTAGGTACTCCGACCCATGTTAATTGGCTTAGTAAAAAAGGAAGAAGAAAGGAATTAGCTCAGTGGTAGCGCGCTGGACTAGCAACGCGGAGGTCCTGGGTTCGAATCGAACATGTCTCCCTTAGATTTTCTTTTCTTAGGATCCTTTACAGCTCACTGTCCGGTGATGGGCAGTATTGTCCATAGCTAGAGAACAATGCTTGGGAGCAGGCAGTGCTCTGAGAAGGTTCCGGGGGCACAATAGATCTTTCGGTCACAGAGCAATAATCCCCTACAACAATCTACATACTCTTGTTTTATTGTAATACAAAAGGTGATGACAATCAACGGGAAAGGTAGAGTGACCAAGCAATGAGTGATGTTTGTTGAGAGCATGATGCATGTAAAATGGTGAAGCGTTGGCTGATGTGTGTCACTTGAGGGATAAATAGTCTGTCTAGTTAGAACTCATGCTTGTTCTAATGGTAGATTAGCTAATACGGCTAGCTTGGTGAACCTTTCAAGATTAATTGTTGAGACTTGTTAATTCCTTAAAGCTGATATTTACTTCTAAATGATTATCTGATGACTGATTGGTGATTAATTATTCTGCGTCGTGTTGGCATTATATTTTTATCATATTAATTACATGAAATGCAATGTAAAAATACCGATTCCCAAGAAAATTGATTCACTATAAGTGCAACTTTATTGAACAGTTTTTTTTTGCGACACCAAGTTTCATTTAATTTGTTTTAGTAACCGAGACGTATCACTTGTGTTATACAGTTTTCCGAATAAATACATTTAAGGTGGCTTTTGGGTAAAGTGCTCTATTTGAATCTATTATATAACTCTTATCATTTATATAATATTAATTAAAATTAAATAATGTATCGCCTAAAATTTCGAATTTGAAGAAAATCAGCTGATCCGGGAAATACGACGTTAGTGAAGAATTTTTTTTTTCAGTTTCCTACAATTTTCTCCATAATAACAAAGGGAGTTTCATTAAACTTGGCTTTCTAATTCTACAAACGGAGCTCTAGCACTATTGTTTGAAAGTTTTTTTTTTCTCGTGAAAACAGATTTTGGAGAGGTTGCATAATGATGATGATACTCCCTTAAAAAATATTGAAGACTACTTTTAACATACTAAAAATTATAAATATGAAAAAAATTGTAACTATATAAATCGCAGTAAGAGAAATTCGTGTGTGTGTGTGTGACACCATATTTTTATAATATTATATTAACTGTAGTAAGAGAGAGTCTGTAAGAGAATGTGTACTTGTATTTTTACTTTCTCTTACTCCTAAGTAAGAGGAAGTATTGTAATCGTGTCAAATTTTCGATTTCGAGTTTTCACCGGAAATATCCGTTTTGAGGTCCCCTGAATCCAAAAAAGTGGTTTTTAGCAAATGGTCTGTGTGTGTGGCTGTATGTGTGTGTGTCTGTGTGTATGTGAACAGCATAGCTCAAAAACGATAAACCGTAGAAAGTTGAAACTTGATATTCCGTCTAGGTATCAGCATGGCATCTGACAGTGGGTCATCTGTCAGAATTCCTCAACCGGAAGTACCACTTTACTTATTGTTTTTTTTACTTTTTTGCGATTTTCTCAAAAATGGCTCCAACGATTTTCTTGAAACTTGGTATATCAACTACACATACAAAGTCCTACAACTTTTATTTGAAACATTTCTCTGGGAAAATTCATTTAAGGGCAGTTAAGGGGGAGAGGTGGGGTTAGGTTTTCATCTAAAGTGCTATTTCAGTTTATTAAACAATTCTATCATCTAAATAATGTTAATTAAAATTAAATATGTTGTTGAAATTCCGAGTTTGATAAAAATCGGATGACCGGAAGTGCGTTTACTTTATCACTTTATTAAATGATTTTTTCACGATTTTCTCGAAAATGGCTCCGACGATTTTCTTTAAACTTGTTATATTAACTACTCATACAAAGAGCTACAACTTTTATTTAAAACATTTCTCTAGGAAAATTCATTTCATGGCACTTTTAGGGGAGGGGTGGGGTTATGTTTTTCTCTTAAGTGCGATCATAGTTGATTATACAATTCTATCATCCAAACAAAATTAATTAGAAATAAATGGATGACCAAAATTCCGAGTTTCAAGGAAATTAGAGAAACCGGAAGTGCACCTTTTTTTTTCAGTTTTCGTCGTATTTGAATTAATTTGGTACATAAACTATAAATTTTGTCAATTATACTTTTGATAACTGGAGTAAGAGAAAGTTGTGTGAGTGTTTCACACCAGATTTTTTAATAAAAGTTTAGCGATTTCAACATTATGGGAGAACCGAATGTGTAAAACCTATACATTTTCAATAAACTGTGTTTGGAATCGTCTAGTTCATCTAGAACTCTTCCAGAAATTCATCCGGAAATAGATCTGTATACATGTAGTTGTTAGTACACTTAATTTAAAGACACTTCTTAATAAAATCATTTTAAAGAAAATCTCAACAAAATGGTGGGGGGGGGGAAACGACCAGTGAAGGCGCAATTCCGGTCAACGAATTTTCTTCAAACTCGTAATTTCGCAGCACATTTAGTTATTGTTAATATTATTATAGATTTAAATGACACTTTAGAGAGTTCCCCCTTCCCATAAAATTAATTTTCCCGGAATAACGTTAGAAATATTAACCCTAATATGGGTATTGATACCAATTTTTTTTAAGAAATCTCACAAAAAAAAATCCCAGTTTTGACCAAAACTTGATTATCACTTTTCAAACGAAATATTAAATTTCAGCTTTTTGCAGTTTTCAAATTTGTAAAAGCTCTTCCTTTTTTCTTTTTCAAAAGACTTCAAAATGTTTTCCGGATGTAAATTCAATTTCTAAAATTTGACACGCAATTAAGAAAAGTAAAAAAAAATCAATTAACTATTAATAAATCTATTTATATGATCTTTTAGCTTTCCGCGACCACTTTTATTAAAGAAAAACTTGAGTTTCCCGGTTGAGATCGCGTCAGTGGTTTGCTAAAAACTGTCCATGTTGCAATGAGCGTTTGCAGGTTTAAAATAAGCCAATCCCTTATTCCCTTATTAGCTTTCAAGGAGTAATAATCCTAAAGAGGTTCATTGCAACATGTGCGAAATGTCGGTTTTTAGCAACCTACTGTCGCGATCTCAATCCAGAAACACAAGTGTTTATCAAATCTATTTATGTTGTAAATTGGATGGTGAGGTTCGGTCATATAAAAGAACTCTTTTTAAATTTCTACCGACGTTTCGGCAAATTTATTGCCTTCTTCAGGGTCTGTACAAAGGTTTTAATACAAATCAGAAAAAATAGAAACATCATGAAATATGAACCCCAAGGCAGTATCCTCGGACCTCTCCTGTACACCTTGTACACAGCAGATATTCCACAGCATCCAAATACCATCATATCTACCTTTGCGGACGATACCGCAATACTGTACCCTCATATCGATCCTGTTATTGCTGTCGGGCTCTCCAGACGTACCTCGACCAACTCCAGACCTGGTTAGTTAAATGGCGATTCAAAATTAATCCAACCAAATCAAAGTACGCTTCGACGAAAAATCCTACCACCTGTACTCATTAACCAAATCCCTATGCCATCAGCTAACATTGTACGTTACCTTGGACTATACTTGGACAGACGATTAACATGGAATCCACATACCAGACTGAAAAGACAAGAAGCTAACCGACGCTTTAAACTCCTCACAAGGCTCATCGACAGACGATCAAAACTAAACTTAAATAACGAAAGACTTTTATATCTGCTGTTACTAAGACCAATTTGGTCATACGGTATTGAAGTATGGGGATCGACTAAACGTTCCAATACCCAACGCATCCAATCCTTGCACTCAATAATTCTTCGGAAAATCCTTAATGCTCCATTTTCTATATCTAACCTCACTATCCACAATGATCTGAACAGTCCTTTTGTCAACGATTTAGCGAAATCTCGTTTCCTCAAATTTCATTCCTCTACAGCAGCTCATCCAATTCTCTTATAGAACAGCTCTTTTGTCCTACAATACCAGACAATCCCCTAAGGAGATGAAGAGGAGATGGCCCCGCGATCTACTACTGTCATGACGCAGTGAATTAAGTCCCATGATGACGGAGTGTCACCACTGGGTGGCTTCTCCAATCTAAACATACTGTTCCTGTATTACCTATCACCATATTTACTTGTTGTAACAATTGTTACAGTTGTAAATTTCAAAAAAAAAAATATATTTACAAAATATTTTTTTATTTTTAAATAAACTATATAAATAAACTAAATAAAAAGTATGATATATATAGCATATTTAAATTTATTTTAAACTATTGTAGAACAGATCAATATTAAACTAAATCACAATTATTGAAACTTTGAATATATGTGGCATATATAAGAGTAAAGTATGGAAATAACTTAGGAAATGTGAAATTACAAAAATTTTCAGTTAGAATTGCTTACAAACTCTAGGTTAACCTGTGACATACCATCACCAAATGTTACGAACATTAGATGGATCAAGGTTTATAAAGGGCTAGGAAGAGCGGATGGGAAAACCGTGTCTTAGTCTGTATGTTGTTTTGGAAATTCCAGGAGATCGTTATAACTAAGGGATAGTTTTTTAGTGTCTGTTCTAAAATTGATAGTTAATTTATCTTTTTTAATATAAATCATTTCCGAAATATATTTCTTTTTTTATTATTATTGTTGATGGAGAGAATTTTAGTGTTTTCCATGTCAAATTCATGTTTGTATTATTTGTATGACAATTTATTTTAAGTTCATATTTTATGGTGTTTGTATTTTTTCTGATTTGTACGTATTAAAACCTTTGTACAGATCCGGAAGAAGGCATAGATTGCCCTAAAACGTCGGTAGAAATTTAAAAAGAGTTCTTTTGTATGACTGAACTTCAACATCCAATTTACAACATTGAATACAACGGTCGTAACGAACACCAAAAAATCTATTTATTTTAGTATATTGTTTTTCTAAAAATAAGATTACTGGAAAAATATGGACATTTAATGACTAATTCCATATTATAATACGTAAACAATCTACACGTTAAAATACCTATCACTTTTATTTTGAACATATACCGGGAAAATTGATTTTTTGGGGGTTTTTGAGGGGGACGTTAACTTTTCCTCTAAAATATCATTTCTTCAATATAAATGTACGGTTCTGCGATTTGTATAACATTAATATATGATAGAATCATTGGTAGAATTCCAAATTTGACGGTGATCGATTAACCGGAAGTGTAACGTTAGAGAATAACTTTTTGAGTGTTTTTTTTAATTTTCTCGAAAATGAGTAACGGTTTCTTTTAAGTTTGGAATGTGCTAACAGTTATAAACCAATTACCTTTAACCTTTATTTGAAACAATTACAAAAAAAAAATATTGATTTCAGAATTAATTGTGCAGAATTTATTGTTTTGAATTAAAAATTTAAATTCCATTCAAAAAACTATTCAATTCACAATCCGATTCATTATAGTATATTCTGATAATAACAATAAAAGAAACTTTTTAATTTAATAGCAGATTATAAATGCAAAACAAAGAAATATAAAAACATTTTAACTTAAATAAAAAAAAAAATTTAGTGTTTGAAACAAAATAAAATTACTAAACATTGGAGGACTACACCTGGATTATAAGTAATATAATAAATGCTGAGCTTTTATGTTTTCATAAATGGAAAGAAAGCGTCATCTTTCAAACAACGTAGAATAAAAATAATCTTCAATGATGATATAATTGCATTGTGTGTTACTCATTTTCCAATTAATTTTTTTTTTTTTAAACGCACTTAACTGCTATGGATTATGTTTTTAGCGTTATGGTAACTATTTCACACCAAAATAAAATAAAATAATATAGACACACAAAACGATATGAACAATAAATACTGTTATAAAAAATTTAATATGAACAATATAAATCGGAAAAACAACAAACAATCAATATACAAAACAAGTCGACAATTATAAACAATAAAACAGACAAAATAACACGGGAATCTACATGAAACATCTATGCAACAAAGACCAACAAATCTCAATCTTGGTGTCAAATGCTTTTAAATAAAGTGGCCGCCTTTAGATATCTTAGGACACTATTCACTACTGAGTGATTGTCGGCTAGTGCTACTTTTACCGTTGATGGTATTTTGTAGAATTGTCTGGGTGCCTATATTTTTAACATGAAATAAGAATATAGCTGAATTTTGAGCAGGGCATTACAGCAATCGCAGAGAGGCGGTTGTTGGCGAGATATCAGACAACCGTGAGTATGAGGGTTATGGCCAATGCTAAGGCGAATCACAACTACCTCTTCTAGTCTTATTGAAGTATCCCATGGGTAAGCACTCTCTTCTATTACTTTCAGCTTGTTGTCCGTTACCGCACCCCACTCATTCTGCCACACCTGCCAACATTGCCTTGTCCATATGGTCTTTTCAGCTTGTATAGAACACTTTCCAAAAGTCAGTGGCATTACTGCAGGCAATTTGGCTAACTTACGGTCTCTATATTGCCGAGAATACCCGAATGCCGTCCCGATTCCAACACAAAAATCACTTGAGTTCCGTTTAAATACAAGTTGTATAACACTGCATGTATATCTTGGATGATAGAGTCCTCTGAGTATAGATCCTTTAGAGAGCTTGTAGAGTCTGTGCAGACAACAATTGTTACCGAAATACCTTGAATTAGACTTAAGGCGCTGCATAAAGCACACATTTTTGCCAAATACTCGTTTATACTGTTTTCTGGAGTGAGGCAAAACATATATGATACAGTATTGAAATCGGTCAGGCCTTAAAAATTACAGTGAGATGTTTGTACGGCAACAGCCAGAAGAGTTTTTAAGAAAAAGAATTCTTTGTTGCTCTACGTTTCGGGTACTGTTGGTGCCCTTCTTCAGGAGCTTTTTAGGGTTGGAGAGGAGTTAACGTTGAGAACGTTGAGACTGAAAAATAAGAAGGGCACCAATGGTACCCGAAACGCAGAACCGTACAAACATCTCACGATATAGGATATATTTTCCACAAATATTCCCGAGCCACAATCGCTTTCACATTTTAGAGAATTAATGTTATTAATATTATTCGCATTTAAGAAAAAAAATATATAAATAATAAAAGCCACTTATTTAGGTATAGTTGTATAATTTTTAATTTTCTAAAAATAGGTTTTATGAAATATTTAAAAATAATAAATATGATCAAATAATTACATGAATCATAATTATTTACTAATACACACGTCTATCAATTAATTAATAATAAAAATAAAACTTATCTAACATTGAATTCAGATTGCAATTTACTTTTGAAAATGTAAAATACAGTGGCAAGTTATATTAATTAAACATAACTCAGTCAATTTGTTTACGTTCCTTAGTGTTAATATGAAATAGCAGAAAGTTTCAGAGAAGTTTCAGGCACCAAAAATGGAATATCCCTTTCAATTTTTATTTCACCGGAAAAAGAAATGAATGAAACAAAGTTCTTTTCAATAGTAAATAATTAATGAGAATTGCAGTTTTGAGTGAATTGTATAATGTTATGTCGGGGAAGTGTTAAAAGTTAATTAAATTATCTTAATCCTTTGTTTGTTAAATATATATATATATATATATATAAAGTTCAAAATTTTGATAAAATATTTTTTTTTATCAATTTGTTATAAAAATATCTACGCTGGCTAGTTATAGTTTTCACTAAAAAAAAGCAAGATTATCTAAATAATTATCAGTTAAAAAAAAAAAAAAAAAATGATAAAAATTTCATCGTCAACACGAACAGCTATTTCGGCTATCTTGAAATATTTAGATAGCGATCATAGAAACAAAATCATAAATAAAATAAATCTATGACATTGACACAATAATTATTATACTTTAAATATAAATTTAATTAATATTTGGCCAATAAATTTGGATATAAAAAATTATGGTTGTGAACATTAGTTGTTTCGTATAAATTATGAAGTTTCATGAAGGTATTCATCTAATTTATTCGTCAAATCTGGAAATAATAAAATTATATTGGGAAAAGGAAGATACCTATCACCAATTTAAAAAAGATAACTACGTTTTCCTTTTTTTTTCCGCCCCAGTTTATCATATTTCAATTTAGTACTTGGAAAACAAGACAAAAGTTTTCTTACATTAATAAAGCTTTGATTCAACACATTTTTAAATAGTGATTTCATAATCATTCGCTGGAAATAGAACAAAGTGTACCCAATATTGGCAGAATATTATTTACTCTTTAACCCTGTTCTGTGTACTGTATTGTGTATCTGTGTAGAAACAGATAGACCTCCTTTAACGGCGACTAAAACACTCCTATACGTATGTATTTCTCTATAAAACATCCATCTCTTGCCTCCCAAATCTCTCCAGTCATATGTCTGTCCAGTTTGGTATTAGACTGCCAGGGCGGCAATTGTAGCAGTAGATTGTTGTAAGGGATTATCGCACTACGACCTGAATGATCTATTGTGCCCCCCCCCCCACAGAGCCTTCTCAGTGCACTGTTGGGCTCCAAGCACTGCCCTTCACCGTACAGTGAGATGTAGAGGCTTCTTGGAAGAGAAAATGTAAGGGCAGCATGCTGGATTCCAACCCGGGACCTCCGCGTTTAGCTAGTCCAGCGTGCTACCACTGAGCTAATCCCTTGGCTTCCGCCAGTTAACTAGGGACGGAGACCCTAGTTCGTGTACTGTGTTTATCTTCTCTGTGAAGTGTAGAAGTGTATGTAGTTTAAATGTATTGTATACTGTTCTGACGAAGTGCATGGAGTTCTGAGCTGTGGTAACCCATGGTGTCGCTACTCTCCAAGTAACTGCATGCAAGAGAAAAACCTTGCGGGCAATTCTAGCAGTAACTAATGGCAGTAATTAATTAATAGCATTAAGGGAAGTATGCTCCTTGGAAAACACAAATTTATATTCTGAAACTTCAAACAATATCCTCAGTCTCTGAGGTGGGGAGTATATTACGGACTTGATCAAACGAAAGTTTTGGTTGGAACAACTTTTTAAAAATGTATAATGTTTTATATTTTACATTTTATGAAAGAATTTATTTGTTGATAAAAAGAATGAAAAATAATATATTGCCAAAACGTTCCTCGATTTGATAGACATTATTTTAATAGTGACAAAATAGTAAATCCTAAATATTATTATTTATCTCTCCTCTATGTAAATACAACTTCCTTAGCGAAGGCTCCCTACATTTTAGAAGATTGAATATCTGACCTTAAAAGGCTATTTGAAACTGCCCATTTTATTATTTGACTTGTTTATTTAACCTAGCATATTTTGAATACACTCTATTAAATATGACCACCAATGCCGCATTTTGTAAAATTACGTATTATACTAAATTTAATTAAGATGTACAATTTTATTTGAATACGTTGAAACTGTTGTGTAAAATTCTTGAGTTAGAATTATTTTTATTTTCTATAGAATATAAAATATTTTTATTTATCAATATAAGCCATCAATTTGGAAATCAAATGATTTTGATTTTACAACAATTCTTATTAAAGGTTGTTGGTTCAAACATACCACGTTTGGTCTAGTTCTTTGAGACTTAAGAATCTTTAAGAATGACTTTTTTTATATGTATTAATCATTATGAAAATTGAGAGCTTTTTTTCTCACTGAATTTCTAATAGACCAAGTTATTCAAAATTGCGAATTACCCAAAACATGAACAAAACAACATTTACTTGTCAGAGATATTTTCCGTGATAGCCTGCTTCTTTTTGTGGTCATCAACCGGTTTCAGGCGTTCGCCCATCATCAGGATGTTTTTGTCCAACAGTGTAATAAAATAGACTTGCACAGAACAAATACAGTTGATACACTCAACTAGCACCATAATTCAGGATTATCGTCCTTTTAATCGATCGAAATCAAAATATATGTACATACTCAATGAACATGATCGAAAATTAATACTACACTGTCGTATTAATGAAGAAGAAAGCAACAAATGGATTTATACTACCTATGAAACAATCTGAAACTAGCACCATAATTCAGGATTATCGCCCTTTCTAGTGCAAGTGCTCTGTGCAAGTCTATGTTATTACACTGTTTGACAAAAACATCCTGATGATGACCCAAAACCGGTCGATGACTACCAAAAGAAGCAGGCTATCACGGAAAATATCTCTGATGCTTTCCAGCTCTGCGGAATCAACCACAAACAATATTTAGTTGTCTTTAACAAAAAAAAGTATACAGGGTACCTGCGAGTATGGGCTAATTTGTTACGGATATAAGACTATATTAAATTTGTAGAGGGAATGAGTGATAAAGTCATATCCATTGAGACATGACAGATTTATTATGGCTTTCTAAGATGTTATAGCTTGTAAAAGAATCTAGTCATCTATAAAATGTACATTTTGTAATTGATAATGATTGTGTTGTGTGTGGTGGTGAAATAGAGTTTGCCTCTGGGTTCGCTAAACCCAAATAGTAGCACACATCAACTATCTCTACTGCAGGGGATACCTGCTGGGATACCATAATCCCTGAAGAAATGGCTAGTTCATTTTCCTCTTTGGGGAAAACGGTTAGATCATACACAGATAAACAAACTGCCACCTCTCAAAATGTGGTATGACTCATTTCTATTTCATATTGATTGATATTCCAAATATCAATATTGATATCCCAAATATATATATTTCAGTATTTTCCATATTTTCCTACTACTACGCGCGCTTTAGATGATTTTTTTTAATGTTTTTTTTTCTTTTATCAAATGAAAAGAGTCATGGACATTTAATTTTAGTTGGATAAAAAAACAGGTTCACAATTCAAAAATATTAAAATAAAAATAGCATATTTAAATGTGGGCAACCAAAAATATAAATAATAGAAGATTGGACTATTTATTGACAACCCTGGTGCAATAAAAGGCCGATAACAAAGTCATCGAACGTTGATAAAAAGGACAAAAAATTCAATCAGCCGGATGCGTTTTTTTTAAAGCGAGGAAACATTTTTTTGAAAAGTGCACCTATTAAAGTAAATCTACACTTAATGGTACTTTTCGGATTCATTTTAATAATTTCTATTATATAGCTTACATCAGTCTAATTGAAATTCCATTAAACTATTCAAAATACAAAACAGTTTACCTCTAAATCGCATGGAATACGAAATAATGTGGAGAACATTGGCTTGAAATACGTATTTCTGGGTTGATTTATTGCTTCTTTTTTTTTTTCACAATTTTTCAAAAGGGAACTCCAATGAAAGCTTGATTTGGGACCTTAAAGAGGGGGGGTTCCGCCAAAATTTGAAATGCCAACAAAAAAACATCAAATATGCGACATGATAGGACCGTTTTATGTTTTTACGTTTTATGAAATAAATTATTTGTTGATAAAAAAAAAAAGAAAAATAATATATTGCTATAATGTTCCTCGATTTGGTAGACATTTTTTTTTAATATTTGGGAAATGAATTAGTGACAAAATAAGAAATCCTAAATATTATTATTTATCATTCCTCTATGGTAAATATAACTTTCATAGCGAACGAAAGCTCGCCTATATTTTAGGAAGATTGAATATCTGACCATAAAAGGATATAAAAATGCAGTTTGTCTGCATGTTGTACACTTACTAGCTTAGTAATTATTTAACAAATAGGTATATTTGGAAAATGTTTTGATTTTTAACTAATTCTACTTCTTTGTAGACTAAGTAACAAAGTTATTATGGGTGTTTCTGAACAATATTGTGTTGAACTTTATTTTATTAAAACTTTTTATTGCTTTTTTTCTTCCCTACAAGATTATTGGTTTTCGCCATAAATTATAACCAGAACACAAATTTAATTACTTACTTAAAAATGGGTATTTTTCTCATTGTAAGTCTCACAGTTACTTCTGATTGACCAGTTTTTTTTTTTTTTGTAATACTTGGTAATTTTACTACATGTTTAGTTCCTTTAATTCTCATTAGATGGGGGCGGGGAAAAACTGTATTTATACTGATTGGAGCTATAGATAATGAATGCTTAAAGTTTTCACCTCTCACAATAATTCTTTAAAATAAATTACACAGAGAAAAATGTTTCAAATAAAAGTAAACATAACACTAAATGTTTTAAAAATGGGGGAAAAAAAAAAATATAATAAAATCATATTTCTGGATGATGGATTTTGACAGAAACTTTCAAATAGATGTATAAACCAAAGGTATATTAAATTTGAACTTCTTCTGTATCTCTTTATGGGTGAATCAAACCCAAAAGTTTCGTTCAAAATCCGACATCAAGAGAGTAGAAACTTTACTGATTGTTTTTTTCCCCCCGTTTTCTTCTTCAAGTTTTCGCCATTTGATAATAAGTTCCAACGATTATTCTTTAAATCAGTATATTAATCACAAATAAATGAGCCTATTTACTTTTAAATGATCTTCATTCTTGGACATATTTCAGTATAGTTATATTTCTAAACACTTTTTTTAATATTATATATAAGTGTAAAACATTCTATGAAGTATATATAAGTTGAATATATCAAAACACTATGCATGAAGGGTATGCTGTGAGAGTGTTCCCTATCAAATTATTAGTAAAAAATTCAGATCTTGTGTGGTTCTTGAAAGGTTTTTTTTTTAAAAAAAATATGCAGGAATCTGGTTATTTTATATACTTTCTATTTTAATGCATTTTAAAATAGAAAGTATATAAAATAAGCAGATTCCTGCATTTTTAAAAAAAAAAAAAAAAAAACTTTCAAGAACATACAGGTTACACCGAAGCACGGTGTCCAAAGTGTAATCACGAGGAAACAGAGACGCTCCAACATGTGTTTTTTGAGTGCCCATATTACACCACTCCAAGAGATAGATACTTGAATTGTATAACCGACAATAATATTACTTTAATATTAAACCCACAGAATGTTGATTACCTGAATAAACTATTTTACTTTATTAAATCTTTTATTAGACTTAGATTTATTTCCGATAATTTGGAGTAATTATACTTTTCTGTCTGTTAAGCACGATTGTAATACTTAAGTTAAGTTTAGCCACATATTGAATTTTATTTTATTATTAATATTAGTCTCCCAGGTATTCTTTTATTTTGTTTTTTGTTTAGTTTAATTCCAGTTTTCTTTACTTTTCACTTATTTGTTAGTTAGTTTAAAATAGGTATATACCTATGTTTGTGACTTTAGTAATGTTCTTTAATTATATTTGTATTATTATTATTATTATTATTATTATTACTATGGTAAACCAACTCTACTGTAATTTTACCTCTGTAAATAAAACAGTATAAAAAAAAAAATATACTTTCTATTTTTTTGATATATTTTAAATGAATGATGATTGAAAAATTTGTGTATTCATATTTAGTATTTCTATCTCAAATCTTGCAAAATAAAAAAAATGATTTGATTAATAAAAAAAAAAAAAATAATAAAAATTCAACAAAATAATGTAAAGATAAAATTGATTTTATGTTTTTTGTTTATATTTTCCATATAAACATTAAATAATTGTTTACAAAATTATAATTGAATTGTTGTTGGTAATATTAAGCGGAAATTAAAAACTTTTTAACATTTTTACGGTCAAACTAACGATTTATTGCCCCACTTATATAAAAAAATATATTTCAGTTTATTAAGCAAAATTGTAAATGTACGCCATCCAAAAATCACTCATTATTATTATTATTATTTCTTATTTTGTAATCAATAGATTTATAATTTTTAACAAATAATTCTGCTATTAAAATTTAGAATTTGTTTGTTTTTTTGTATTTAAATAAATATAATCACCAATAATTACCTTAGATTGTTTAATATATTTTATTTAAAAACTTATCATAAGATTTCCAATTATACTCTTATTGCTTTATGGCATTTAATACAAGTAATTTAATTATAATAAATATGTTCGAAGAACAAAAATCTGGACATATTTGATTTAAAAGAAAAATTTAATGAATGTAAAAATATGTCAGGCTTTTGTTTTGCATCGTTCACTGGAAGAAGTTGTTACTCTATTAATTCTATTTTATGTCTTATCTTCTTAGATAGAAGATGATAAATCATGATGTTAAAGGATTGAGAATAAAATTTTTATTAACTTCCCCCAAAAAAATTAACAATATGTCTGATTTTTATGGAAAACCATAATGATTTATTCTATTGGTCCCATATTGCAGGATCGAAATTCTTGCTCAATTCCCTCTCGACCAATTTAAAAGTCTGAAGATCGAAAAATATTCAATTGTAATTTAAAATTCATTTTTTTTTTTGACAGAAAGAAAGATGAACAAAAGAACGATCAATGGCATACGTACATAATAGGGAGCGTTGCCTACTAACCAGAAGATATGAGTTTTATTGTAGACCCACATTGTAGGAAAGATGCTAAGAAAGTTAAAATTCCATCAGTGCAAGCATTTAGGTTCACTGGCGAATTTCTTAGATATGCAGCGGAAACTCTAATGCCGAATAGGTGATCGAGATATTTTTGTTAAAATTAATTATACGGTTGTGTAAATACGATATCGGTGGTGGACACAATAGGTCCAATCTTGTCTAGGTGCATCATCTTCCCTGGGAAGGACCTTCTTAATAGAGAATTTGTCAAATATTTGTGCCTTCGATGGGACTGAGGCCTTGGTTTTAGTATAAAACGACAATTCATCCTACGTAGACTAATTTCAGGTAGAGCATTGTAAAGATAAGAAAAGATTATTTTGTATAATTGTTGAATTTATTGTTTAATTGAATAAGATTGCATATTGGTTATTTTTTAAAATTGAACGATTAATTTTAAAATGTAATCTTAGCTTTTTAAGTTTACTTACTGACTGATCAATGAGGTGGGATACCATCCTAGTTCCTGACAATGAGTACATAAATTTGTTTTTATTTTCCTTCCTTATTATTTTTACTTCCGAATTTATTATGATCACTGATTTAAGAAGTAGGTGACATGTCGGACATGTCCTTTGTTTCTTCCTTTTTTTAAAATATCGTCGGACACTCGCAGCTAAAATAAATAGTACACTAATATGACACGCTGAAACCACCCTAACAGACTGAAATGAAATAGGGCTAACAATATTGTGTGAGAGGGGAATCATTTGGCCACGCCTGTTCACCTCCCCTATTGGCGGCGCATCACAAACTCACTGAGGAAGTTTTACATTCTCATTGGTTCATTTCTATCCCCTCTCACTAAATGCTAACCCCATGGCGGTGTAATCATCATTTTATGGGGGCTTAGGGGCAAACTCCCTTATATGTAGAATATTATATGGAAACTTCATTATATATAAACTCGTGTAAGTTTCATAAGAATATAATTCGCTATATTCATTTGTATTGAAGAATTTTTAAGTCAAAAAGTCCATGACAAAGTTATATTAAGTTTATAATTAAAATAAGTTAAAGAAATAATTGTCTTCTATTTGTAATAAAAATGTAGGAATTTATAAACTCGGCAACTATGTGACTACCCCTCGCTAGGGGAACCCAGTTATATCATTTAAATTTTTTACAAAAAAAAAAAAAAAAAAAAAAGGGGGGAAAAGAAAGTCTTTGAGGATTATCTCGTCCATAATATAACTTCTTAATTTGACATTTCGAAAAATTATATTTTCATTTTCAGGCTACAAGAAAATATGAACGTATTAAAAAAATATAAAGAAATTTGAAATAAACATATTAAAATGAGAAAAAAATGTTCTGAACTTACATGTTGTCTTATCATCTAATTGTTAGCAATTGAGCAAAAAAAAAAAAAAAAAAAATTCATTTTGGAAGGATACATTGTGGTTATCACATTTAAAAAATATTCAAAAGCCGACCATGGTATTGTAATCAATATTTTTTGAAATATAAAAGTTTATTTAAGTGTACACAAATAAAATTAATTAATAAATAACTGAGATTAATTAATCCGAAGAAATTGCAGAGAGTGCACAATAAATTTCTAAGATTTCCCATTGTTCCACCTAGGTACACTCCAATTAGAAAATCGGGTAAAGAAACGGAGGTGCAATAAATAAAAAATATATTGCGATAAATTTTGTCGCACATTTTTTTGTAAGTCCATTGATAGATAATGTCAATGATTAATAGAAAATATTGGCTACTTACTCTAATACTTGTCACAATAACAAACGTAGAAAAATTCAAAATGTTATTATATATATATATATATGATATTAAATAAATATTTTATTATTATCATCATAAAAATAATTAATAAAAAAACTTATTAAATTACAATTTCAAATTTATTTTTATTTTTTCGTTTTTGTTTTTTTTTTTTAAAGATATTCCTATTTTCTTATACCCTGAAAATGAAAATATAATTTTTCGAAACGTCTAATTTTGGACCAGCTAATCCTCAAAAAAGTTTTCTTTTCTTTTCTTTTTTGAGAGGGGGCATCATATGTACTGATCAAAAGAAAAACTAGTTATTTAAATTTTTATACTTCAACTCTATTTTAAATAAGGCCGAATTTTTCGGTTTATTTTTTTTTAATTTTTTTTTTTTCTACTACTAATCTAGTGTTATTTTTTTAATAATAATAATAATTTTTGAACCAACCACTACAACAACAGTCATAGCTTTTGTTCTTATCATCTGTACAACATTTCTTCTGTAGATTTTCATTATTATTATTATTATTGTTATAGCGTCTTTTTAATTTTCTGTTTTACCATATGGACAAAATTTTAATAACTTCATGTTATTTTCTTGGAAAAGCCGTTGATGTTTAATTTCTCTAGACTTTTCTTAATTTGAATTCTTACTGGGAAAACACTTCTTTTTTTTAACACAAAATTCTTTTTATTAATTTATTTATTTGATATTTACTGCTGTATATGTCAATATCTGTAGCATCAGTTACTTGGGGAGTAGCGACCCAACGGGTTACCACAGCTCAGTAATCCATGCACATCGTCAGAACAGTACACAACACACTTAAATTACATACACTCTACACTTTACAGACAAGGACAAACACAGTACACAAACTAGGGTCTCCGTCCCTAATTAATTGGCGTAAGCCAAGGGAGAAGGAAGAGATTAGCTCAGTGGTAGCATGCTGGACTAGCAACGCGGAGATCCCGGGTTCGAATCTAGCATGCCGCCCTTAGATTTTCTCTTCCTACAATTCACTGTACGGTGATGAGCAGTGTTGTCTGTAGCAGAGAACACTGCTTGGAGGCAGGAGTGCACTGAGAAGGCTCCGGGGGGGGGGGCACAATGGATCTTTGAGGTCGCAGTGCAATAATTCCCTACAACAATCTACATCTACAGTACATAGGTATAAATACAATAAGCAAAAATATAAGGCCAACATGCCCCAGAACAAATCAGTCATCAAATAAACTTTAAAAGTAAATATGAGTCGCTACTTATTATTATTATTATCATTTTAATAATAGCTTTAAGGAGTTAAAGTATCAACATCATTCTTGAAATGTTCATCTAGCTAGCCATATTAGCTACTCTACCGTTAGTACAAGCAAGAGTTCTAACTAGACAGACTATTTATTCTTCAAGTGACACACATCAGCCAACGCTACATCATTTTAGATTTATCATGCTATAAACAAACATCACTCATTGCTTGGTCAGTCTTCTTTTCCCGTTGATTGTCGACACTTTTTGTGTTACAATAAAACAAGAGTATGTAGATTGTAGATGGTGGTAGGGGATTATTGCACTGCGACCTGAAAGATCTATTGTGCCTCCCGGAGCTTTCTCCAATGCCCAGCTGGCCTTCTAGCAGCGGTCTCTAGCTACAGACACTGCCTATCACCGGACAGTGAGTTGTAGAGGCTCCAAGGAAGAGAAAATCGAAGGTCACCATGCTGGATTCGATCTCGGGACCTCCGCGTTGCTAGTCCAGCGCGATACCGCTGAGCTAATCCCTTCCTTCTCCCTTGGCTTTCGTCAATTAACTAGGGACGGAAATCCAAGTTTGTGTACAGTGTTTGTCCTTGTCTGTAGAGTGTATGTAGTGTATTCTCTACTGTTCATGGAGCACTGAGCAGTAACCCCCTGCGGTCGCTGCTCCCAAAGTAACTGCATGCAACAGATACCCCTTGCGGCCAAACAAGAATATGTATGTCAGAAAACAAAAATTTTTGGT
Organism: Triatoma infestans; assembly: GCA_011037195.1. NCBI lineage: Eukaryota > Metazoa > Arthropoda > Insecta > Hemiptera > Reduviidae > Triatoma > Triatoma infestans. The sequence goes on from JAAEAF010001742.1 coordinate 28,448, forward strand.
TTTAAAGACATCATCTCAATATATAAAAATTACTTATGAATTTGAAATATTTATCATAAATCATGGGAACTTTGATTTTCAAAAGAACATTTTTTTTTCAAAAAGTCTTTTTTGATGCAGGGCTGGCCATAAATCTACACCTGTCGGAATTAATTCTATTATCGCTAGAATAAATGCACAAATTACAATTTGATTAATATATTATTGCCAATTAAATATATGAAAGAGCTACTTCATCTTGATTCCTTTTCTTCTGTTGCCTGTATGGCTGGCAATAATAATAATAATTGGAAGTTCATTGTTTCAATATGGCCCCAGCATCATTCCACTACCCCCCCCCCAATGTGTTAAAGGATATTGATCTCTATTAATAGTAAGTAGAAACTGTAACTAACAATAGAACAATATTTTTATCACTTCTATTCCCCCTTCTTTATCAATGATTCCTCCATGATGATTTTATTTTTATTTTAAATCTTAATTAAAAAATGGATTAAAACAAGTTTAATATGATTATAGACGTTTCTGTAATTTTTTCTTTTTATAAATTCCTTCATAAGCATGACAATGATGACGTCCAGCAGTGTGGAATGTACATTTAAAACATTTATGCATTATATACTCTTCAGTCTAAGATGTAAAATTTTCTTATGCTTTTATCGTGGTAGGATTGTTTTCAGCCCTATTATCTTTGGCAGAACTGTTGATAAGGATACAGTCCTGGAATAGGAATCTAAAATGATGTAAATTGTATCTGTTATTCAATTGTCAAACTATTATTTAAACGATCTGTTATTTAATAGATTTTATTAAAGGAATGATTTCCTAGTCATAGAAACAATTGTTGACCGATTTTCATTAAGATAATTGAAGCCTGCAAAAACTCTGTATAAAAAAATAAAAGGAATTTGATATCATCTTCATCTTCTGGCTTAGATTATTCTATGATCTCTTCATTTTGTGGAATTTTTCTTTAATTTAAATAATTTCCAAGCAGATAAACCTATTCGGGGCCCTATTTTGTATCGAGACATCCCAACTTAGAGTGAAAAAAAAGCTTTCTAACTTATAGTGAAAAAATAGAATAAACAATAATTTTATTATTAGCTCTACAATCCTTCAGTTAACCTTGTCTCCAATTGGATTCATTTCAGAATAGATCATTCCATTAGCAGAAAATCATTGCATTTTAGACGTCTTTCTTAGAGATATATCCAAAGCATTGTGGCCACATCCTAGTTTATTTTATTTGCTGTTCTTTTCTTTTCTTGCTGATTTTCTTTTTGTTTTTATCAAAACCTAATTGTTCATTCTTGATTTTGCTTTGGAAAGTTAAAATCGGCCTCTGGATTTAATGTAAATTAAATAAGAGGGTTCAAGTACTGCTAAAAATACAAGATGTACCACCTTCAACAATTTTAGACAAGTTTCAAGTTTCAGGCCCTTTGATAAAAACTACGGCTCCAGTACGAAAATTGCGCTTTACATGTTGCTGCTCATACGTGTTTCTTAATAGTGAGTTGAACCATACTGTAATGGGTTGAACCACACCATGAAATTCACCACACACAAGCTGAACATTCCATTAGATTGGCAGCCGCATCGAGGCGCTTCGAGTTTTCAACCGCATATCAACCTTCCCATTGCTGTCTTTCTGACCCCCATTATAATATATTGACAAATGGACTTGAACTTCGGCAGCGAAGCTACCTCTAGCGGCAGGAGAAATTGAATAAAATGCCGAACATCTAAGGGCCAGATCGCAGAAAATCAGTCGAAATAACCAAGGTATCAACATAGCTAATGCGCCGTTACAACTCTATCAAGAGTTCTAATTGGCCACTTCACATCTACAACTGCCAACACTACCATTCTAGACAGACCACGCCACCAACAATGTGAACAATATAATCTCCAAAGATAGATAAACTTCATTGGTCACTCGATATTTTTGATAATTTAAATTTTACTTTTATTATATTTAAATATAAATGGCCACTATAACCTTATGCTGTACTGCGATTTCATGAACATACAGCATTTAACAACATAAGGCATTAAAAGAAACATAGCACCTAAAACGAGTCAAACACGGTATGATATGTGTTCGTGCAGAAGGACTATGAAATTGGGCTGCTGGCCGCTGAGTACTCTACATGCCTGAAGCTTGAAAGTATCAAGTGTGTGAAAATTATGAAATTTATCACAGCTACATGAATATTCCCCGAAATTTTATTCAGCACAAATAAAAATTATACATATAACCATAATACAATGGTTCTCATAGTTGTTAGCGTCGGGGCTATGTTAAGATCGTGTCCATGACTCATGGTTCTCTTTGAGGATGACATCTTTGATTCAGGACTTTCTGAATATTATACGATGAATAATGTTTGTAGTTTTTTAATCGCACATATTATTTTTATTAAAAAAAAAATCATTTCTGCTAAATTTCAGCAACTTATAATAATGTTTGATAATAATGATTAAGAAAAATTGTTTTATGATGATGTTAAGATATTAACCAAAGTTATATATAAACGCCCTTTAATTTACATATTGAACAAAGAAAATGAAATGAATGAATTAAGAAAAATATTAAAATAATTCTCTCACAATTCAATGAGTGGAATGTGCCTGCAGAAAGCTGAATAAAAAATTCAATTTTTGGAGCAATATTGGATTATTTTTTGGAATTGAGATAAGAACAATGCTACTTAAAAATGAACTCTACCATTAATTCTTAATAGTCCTGAATGTTTTGTTTCATATTTTCATATTTAATTATTTAATGGAATATTTTATGAAATTTCATTTTATTATATCTAAATTATCTGTTTATTTGTTCTCGGCTCTCCAAACGACTCACGGCCTCTGTAAAATATAAATCTTATAATCATCAAGAGGTCATGATAAACTTAAGACTCTGTGCCTGAAAAAACTTATAACTTTCAAATTCTCTCTAACTTGACTCATAATAAAACATAATAACAAAATAATAAAATATGTGAATAAACTTAAATGAAATGTTACTATCAAATATAATATAGATCTGAAAAAACTATTATCAATAAGAAAAAGTTCTTTAATCCTCAGTATCATCTCCTATTCAATGTAGAAATGAAATTCTGGGGCAGCTACATATAGAATAGGGTAATATCTTGAAATATTTAGCTCTTGCCCAACACTTTTAGCTTTTCGCGCATACATCTTAAATGAAAAGCCAAAATATTTTGGCTGCTCTTGCCCGAAATATAAGAAATAGTTAGCGTATGGACTGACTGTGGTTTTTTTCTCCTTGATCACATAATGTTCCTTATAAGTTATAACTCTCTTCTGTAGATTGAACATCGGGAATTTTCTCGCAGGATTAATATACTTCCTTTTTTTTTTTTCAATTTAAGGCGCGTCAACATCTAAGGTCATTGGCGCCCGGAGCCTTGTCAGTGCACTGCCACGGACAACACTGCCCATCACGGACAGTAAGCTGTAGGGGCTCCTAGGAAGAAAAAAATCTAAGGACAGCACAGCTTGACTCGAATCCTATGTATTATTACTATTCTGAATTTGCTTCTTTTGGTCTCTTATCGAAAGTATTAACTTTGAATAATATATCTCATTGTTCAAATTATTCTTTACTTTATTTGGATTACAATTGGAGCAGTAATCAGCGAGCCGGATAAGGTGAAGGTCACTTTATTCAAGGTTTAGGAGTTAATGCTCCATTACCAAATTTTCTACCACCTACTCTTGCATTAAAGTCCCCTATAGCAATAATTCCTTTTTTCTCTTTACCGTCTCAATAGTTTTCTTTAGCTCTTCATCATACATCTCTTTTTCCAGGGCTGCGGTATCTTCATTCGGAGCATGAACTCCATTTTCTGAATGAAATGTTTCAAAGTCACATTATGCCTGAAGAGATGAGAACATCGTACATCATATCCATTTAAAAAAAAAAATTAAGCAAGCAGCGGAGAACCACAGCCTGGCAAACATTAAAAACGTAGAATACGTCGACTCAAATAGAATTTTACATCAAAATTAGACTATATTAATGCGGAGAAGGCTGTGGTTCTCCACTGCCTGCTTAATTTTTTTTTTTTTAAATACATAAGCTTACCACATGTTTGATCATTTCTGCTCTGCTGTCTGTGTATCTTGGTTCTTTTCCTTTAAAAGTTGTCTGCACATATTTCGAATTTCTGCTTTCTGATTGCATTTTTATAAAAAGAGATTAATTTCGATAAGACCAAGTATTTGGTAGCAGGAGGCTCGGGGAGCCAATGAGAATCTTGGTCTTTAGAAAAGAGGAAAAATAAACAATGTCAACAATTTAAATGTTTGGAATCATTGCTCTACAATAAAAGACTACTGTGATAAGGATATCTAGTTCCGGATTCAATTCTCGTATTCTCAATCGGTTTCTGTGGAGACGTCAAATATTATTCGGCGGAAGAAGCAACTTTACAAGGCAAATGGACTGAAAGCATACATCTTAAATATAGCATACATCGTATTATATGTGAAAACTGGACAATAACGAAAAAACAAGCGCAAAGTTTACGTTATTCTAAAATGGATTATTGGAGAAAATATGCGTAGTGTTCCACAGTGGAAATGCCAAGAAACAGCGAGGTGGTAGTCGAGTAATAGTAGCCGAGCAATAGGCAAGACATAGTGAAAAGAACTTAAGAAAGATCCTCACTTTGTATGGCCACGTAAGGAGAATGGAAAACGATAGGTGGCCCAAGAATGCCTTGAACACAACCCCTTTTCCGAAAGAGAAGAGGACTTCCACGCAGAGAAAGATCTGCAGGAAGTCATGGCAGTTTGGGGTGTAGAAAACGAAGACTGTCATGACTGAGAGATATGGCGGAGTCTGGTCTGATGCAGGCAACCAGCTGGAGAAGCCTATAAGTAAGTAGACGAGTACAAATCCTGTTCAAAATAATAAATACTTCCCGTATGTTTCTTTCGCGGATATGATACTCGTAGAATCATTAGAGATTATCCGCTTGAATAAAATATCAAACCACCTCTTTGGATTTGATATACACCAATAATGTATCAGAAACAGATAGGCTTAAAAATTCATTTTTTATGTACTCTAAGTTCTTCATTTTTTTTTTGTTGAAGTCATTAAAAAAGGGTTTTTTTCAAATTGAATTATTATGAAACTCTTTTTTGGGTATTTTATTCTTACTTATAATTATGGGAAGCATATTTTCCCGAAATATTTCCCCCTTTAAATTATTTACAAAAAAAAAGTCGTACATATTTCAACTATTTACATCTAGATTTTCCTCGCATATTCCCTCTTTAAAAAAAAAACTTCAACTCTCCAAGAAATATTGTACAAAGTGTAAATAGCTTTTATTATCTTGAAGCCTTACCATTAAAAGTTTGAGCAACTCTGAATTAATACCTCTAGTTCTTACAAAAATAGAAATGTAAATTATTCATTTTAAATGCTGTTGGTTATCCATAATGTAGAATAGAATAGAATCGGGGGGGGGGGAGCCTCATTCCACTGCGACCTACAAATTGAGGTCTATTGTGGATCCCCTTAAATTACAGAACAGCCCCCAGCCTTGCCCTCCTAATCAATCCTAGCAAAGCTGAGAGCGGCTCCGTCATGAAGCTTTCAGCTTCGGGATTGCCCGTCCCCAATTGAAGAAACCTAATCCTCGCCAGGCCGGCGCACTCACAAGGATGTGCGCCGGGGTCTCCTCCTCTACCTTGCAGAATCGGCATACCGCACTATCCGCAAGTTGTAGGTGGTGCATGTGTCTATTCAGCCTACAATGCCCTGTTAGTAGACCCACAATTAACCTTATATCCCTTCGGATTTGGCTCAGTAGGTCTTTGGTAAATTTAGGCAAATGTCTTTTAATGAAGAGCTTTGCCTGCCTCTGTCCTGGTGTTCCCTCCCACCAACGCAGACGCTGATCTTCTATCCACCCCTTGATAGAAGTTTGAATGAGGCTCCTGGACAAGCCGCAGAAGGGTTCGGGGCCTATAAAGGTATCCTGCGAGCCCTCCCTCGCTAGGGCATCCGCCCTCTCATTGCCCAGGAACCCCGCATGTCCCGGCACCCAGGCGAGTGTCAGTTTATTCCGAGTACCCACCTCGGTGAGGGCAAGTAGGCAGTCCCACACCAGTCTTGAGACTATTTGGTGTGAGGAAAGTGCCTTCAGGGCTGCCTGACTGTCGGAGTATATGGCCACTCTTCTACCCACTATCCTTTGCCTTATGATCTCCCTAGCGCAGAGTTGTAACGCCACGACTTCAGCCTGAAAGACCGTGGCGTACTTCCCTAGGCTGGCCTTAATTTTAACTTTAGGCCTGCCCCCGTAGACCCCAGCTCCGACCCCAGTCGGAGTTTTGGATCCATCTGTATACCAGATCGAGTTACCGAACAGGGGTGGGTCACAGCCCCATTCGCCTCTGCTCGGTATGACAATATGGAAGTTCCTTTCGAAAAAATACTTAGGAACCATCCTATCCGTTGGCATCCCCAGAAGATAGTCCGCCTTGATTTCCTCAATCAACCTCTGGTTATTACGATCATGCCTAGAGGTGATGGGAGGCGGCCCCTGCAGGAGCCTATGTATTCCCATTCTGGCTTCGCCTAGAACGAGAATGTGTAATGGTGGCAGATTGAGGAGGACTTCCAACGCCGCAGTCGGGGTGGTCTTCATGGCCCCAGTGGAACCAAGGCATGCTCGCCTTTGGATCCCACCGAGCCTTTCCACCGCCCCCTTCTGCAACGTTTTGGTCCACGAAACTACCGACCCATATGTAACCATGGGTCTGATGATTCTGGTGTAGATCCATAGTGACAAACTTGGGCGCAAGCCCCAGTTTCTCCCACAAAGCCGTCTGCACCTATTAAATGACGCATCGGCTCTGTGAGAAATTTTGTCAATGTGTTTACCATTAAAAGTTTGAGCAACTACTGAATTAATGCCTCTAGTTATTACAAAAATAGAAATGTAAATTATTCATTTTATATGCTGTTGGTTATCCATAATGTAGAGTGTATTTAAACTTTAGAGGAATATAATCACTTTTTATAATTTGCTTCTTAGTCAATTATCTAAAATATAAAAACTGATTTGAGAGTGGATTTGACGATTTGGCAAGACCATATCTTTTATATTTTAAGAATACTATTTAAAACAATAGCAACTTTACTGATTTTTACTATTTGACTGGCAAATTACTCTGAAAATTTGTGGGGTAAGTTTTTTAAATACTAAAAGCGGAACAATAAAACTTGAAGAAATAGAGAACAAAAGTAAATATAATACTGGCTAACACAGGTGGTATTCAGTAGGATTCGAACGAGAGCTAGCAACGAAATGCGTCTGTTTTATCATTGGTCACGCCACTTTCAGTCAACTAGAAGAATAAAAGAGACACGGCCAACACAGGAGGGTTATGGTGGCAAGGCGTAAAGGAAAAGAAATGAAGCCGGCAGGTAGAAGAATTTCATTGCATCCAGTTTATACATGCTTGGTGCATGCATCCCATAAAGAGACACAAGTGTGTGCACTTGTAAACAATTGATTGTTGGTTTGGTCACTCTTGCCATTATTCCCGTCTGATACATTTACCTTCGACATGTCTACATCATAAAATTATCATTACGATCATTCATGTCTTTTTTTTTTTTGTTATATTTTATTCTTTAATGTTATATATTTTTGTTAACTTTGATTTTATTGCTATTATCATTATTCCTTTACCAATACCCAACACATTGCTTAACTTTTAACGCTATAAAATCGTAGTGAAATACATCTCTCATTTCAAATAAAATAGAAATGCAGCAATAGTGTTACTAATAATAGTTTGTTGAATTTTTTTTGCTATCTATAAAAGCAATTTCAACAATATGACAGCAAAGATTTGGTCAATTCTAATAACCTAAACACAATTAAAAACTAAATTTGAAACCCATCAATTTCCTCTTACAAAAAATAGAAAAATTTTTCGCTATTGTCCAGGATTAGGCAGATTAGATTGGATTAAAAATTAGAACAAGATATAAATATGCTCACTTACTAAAGGACAGCAATGGAAAAAGTTTTACCCATATATTTATAAATATGATGAAAATCAAGACAGCGTTGAAAATTTTTACACTAAAATATCAAATTGTTAGTTAATAACTATAGTAAACTATTTACTAATTAGATAGCTTTAACAATAAGTGAAAATTGACCTTTAGTTTAACCGCTGGATGTTTATACTAAATACGCCATGCTGTAATGGTATATATAAATTATAACCCTACTGAACAGATATTATTAAATCAGAATGGGGAAACTTATCATTAAGGGTTCAACTTGCCTCAGGGCAGCAATAGGATACTTCATTAAATGTGTCTAAAACGTTCTGCAGTTGCTAGTTTCCAAGTACTTATACACTAAGGTAATCTGACTGACTAATCGATACATCATCATAAGTCAAGTTCGGCTTAGTGTATATCAAAATTCTCTAGAAGTGATTAATATCATACCAAAATAATAAAATTCAATGTTGAGCACACTGTTGTAGTTACTGATTCCCAACTGTTTGGTTATAATTGAAAAATTTATCGATTAACGAGCCCTTTTTTATATAATAGTAGTATGTAACAGAAACATTAAAAGTTGACATCAACAACTTTCTACACGAACTTGATAACATTATTCTATCGTTGGATAAAAATTCGAAATCGGTCAGGAACACTGTGTATCAACATCATACACGAGTGTATCAATTAAATATGCTCTATATAAGTCTATTTTATCACGCTATTTTGACAAAAACATCCTGATGATGGGCGAACGCCCGAAACCGGTGGATAACCACAAAAAGAAGCAGGGTATTACGGAAAATATCTCTTATGCTTTCCAGCTCTGCGGAACCAACAGATTAATCTATATAAACTCTCCAAGATTGGGGAAGGGATGGGAGCTGTTGTGTTCGGTGTTAGTCGCGATGTGATATCTCGCTGAGCCTAGGTAAGCTCTAGCCGCAGTTTTCAGGCAGAGTTAGTTGCTATAATTATATGTTAGAAAGCGATCAACTAGTATGAGGCCAGTTCAAGGTTGGTATAGGGGCGTCTGAGTATACCTCGCAGAGGTCAGTGGCCACAATAAGGTCTTTCTTGTGTGGGTACTAGGGCATTCATGCAATGAGGCAGCAGATTGCCTGGGCTGGGAAGGATCTTGCGGTGCCTTCATGGGATCTGAACCCTTCTGCGGCACTGCAAAGTACCTCAGAAGTGAAGGGGTGCACAATCAATCGCAGGAATGGTGTATTCAACCTCAGGCTAGAAGCAGGTGAAAAGTTGATCAATAGCTACTCGCCAAGGTTTACGACGGAGTTTCTCCCACAAGACCGTGTGGCCATTAGGAGGTCGTTGGACCTTGTTAAGAGCCACTGCAGATAGGAGAGCCTATATAGGTTTTATCAGGAAGAAGAAGAAACAGCTCTCCATGTGTTGTGTCAGTGTGAGGTTTCGCCTCTTTGGAAAGGAGTAGCTGACACCTGTAAATGTCACTCAAGAGTCTGCTCTCTTGGGACTGCTAAGTCTTATAAAACAGACAGGGCTCGAGAGTGTGGTCCAAATATTGGTTGGTCTCTGCATCATCCAGGAGTCTCTCTCCAGATTCTGAAATCTAATTGGGAGGAGAAGACTTGGGAGGGAGGTCTAGATTGCGGGCGCCACAATAGACCGACCCAAAGGAGTCGCGTTGGCATAGACTAATTAGCCAACCAGCCATGAAATCTATCTATACTCCCCTAAAAGTAATAGTGTAATGTTTCAGATCTGTCAAGCAATTTTCAGCTACATTTTCTTTTGTTTTCTTTGAGTTTTCGGTGGTTTTTTTTTTGGATGGCCTATTTAATTTATTTCCATTAATTTTTTACCCCTTATTATCTCTGAAGAAGAGAATAAATGTGTTGAAACGTGGGGTGCTATTTAACAGGATGTGTTTTTCTATTTTGTTTTTGTTTACCGCTCCTTGATAACTTCTTCAATTGAGCAACTCATAAAAAAAAAAAAAAAAAAACAAGGGCTAAATGATATAAAGAAAAAAAATCCAATAAATATTCTTCGACTTTAGCATTCCTGAAATTTGTGACTAATAAACAACGGTACATGATTAATGGGAGAACTAAAATAAAATCCTGAATGAATGGGAGAGATAATCTGTTTGTGATGAAGTAAAAAGAAGTTTGGAATCCATTGAAAAATGTGGTAAGCGATATTCCACCTTATTACAATTTTCAAAATCATAATAATAATACTTTTTAAATTTGAATGGAAAGCAATAAATTTAATTGTCCTTAATATTATATTGGAAGAGGAACCGAACAACCTATTGCTATGAAATTTTAAAAGGAAGTTATATTCAACGATGGAAGGAACGACAACAACCTTAGCATGAAGTCTTGTTATATTCAAGAACAAATACGATGGAATATAAATAATTATATAACAACTGTGATGTAATTTAAATTTCATATTTCCATTTTTAAGGAACCAAAAATACAATAATGCAAGTGGGGTATAAAGAAAAAGAAATCTTCCTAAAAAACCTAGTTGGGTCAAACAAAATACTTCAGTGTGTAAACCGATTTTGCTCTGTACAAAGTCTTGTTATCACACACTGTTTATCAAGATAACCTTGATGATGGGCGAATGCCCAAAAACTGGTCGACAATCACAAATAAAGCAGGATATTTCTGTGTAAAAATGTCTAATTAAAGCTAAAAACTTTATTTTAAACGAATTGCTCTTATTTTCATTAACAATATTTTTTCTAAGAGCAATGAGAAGTTAACACGCTAAATTTGGACTCACTAGAGAAAAAAAAAAAAGATATGTCAAAAATAGATTATTATTATCAGTTGCCCAATAAAATGTACAGTAAAAACAGTTAAGACTGCGTGCCAAGAAAATAATTTCACATTGGAAGAGAAACATCTACAGTCGAGCATGTACTGCTTGCACACGGGGTGATTATTTTGAATACGAAAGGCATTTGGTATTTTCATTTAGTTACATTAAATTCTATATTTATATTTATATTAAAACTCAAACTTATATATGTATATATTAGACGATTTTTCAATGGAAACGATTCCCATGAACGATTTTTTTTTTTTAAACTTTCCGCCAACAGTTTATGCTGGAAATATTTCCCTTTAAAGAACTTTGATATTATAAATTTTTACTTTCTCTTACTCCTAGTAAGAGGAAGTATTGTAATCGTGTCAAATTTTCGATATCGAGTTTTCACCGGAAATATCCGTTTTGAGGTCCCTGAGTCCAAAAAAGTGGTTTTTAGCGAATGGTCTGTGTGTGTGTGTGTGTGTGTCTGTGTGTGATCTGTGTGTGTGTATGTATGTGAACAGCATAGCTCAAAAACGAAAAATCGTAGAAAGTTCAAACTTGATATTACGTTTAGGTATCACCATGGGATCTGACGTGCGTTATGTGTCAATATTCCTCAACCGGAAGTACCACTTTACTAGTTGTTTTTTTTACGTTTTTGCAATTTTCTCAAAAATGGCTCCGAACGATTTTCTTTAAACTTGTTATATCAACTACACATACAAAGAGCTACAACTTTTATTTGAAACTTTCTCCAGGAAAATTCATTTAAGGGCAACTTCTGGGGGAGGGGTGGGGTTAGGTTTTCATCTTAACTGCTATTTCAGTTTATTAGACAATTCTGTCATCTAAATAATGTTAATTAGAATTAAATATGTTGTTGAAATTCCGAGTTTGAAAAAAAATAGATAACCGGAAGTGCGTTTTTACTGAAATATAATTTTCAGTTTTTCTGGTATTTTCTCGAAAATGGGCTCCAACGATTTTCTTTAAACCACGTTGTTAACTATACATATAAAGAGCTACAACTTTTATTTGGAACTTTTCCCCTGATAAATTCATTTAAGGGGACTTTTGGGGGAGGGTGTTATGTTTTTCTTTAAAATGCTATCACAGTTGATTATACAATTCTGTCATCCAAATTGAAATAACTAGAAATTAATATATGACCCAAATTCCGAGTTTCAAGGAAATTAGTAACCGGACAGTTTTACTGGACAGTGTTTTCACTTTTCGACGAATTTCATTAAATTTGGTACACTAACTATAAAATTTGTCAATTATAATTTTGAGTACTGGAGTAAGAGAAAGTTGTGTGAGTGTTTCACACCAGATTTTACTAATGTTGGTTAATGCAGATAAAATTAATGACATTGTCTATTATATGATGGGCTTATTGAAGCTTAAAAAAATAATTGACTCTTAACTTAAAACTTATTTTAGTTTAAATGATATTTGTAAGAAGAAGAATGCATTTTTTTTTTTTGTCAGTCAGTATTATAAATTTTAACGAATATATTACGTTCCACTTAAGGCACGATCTTCTATCATTTTTCACCTTTTTTTTTTTTTTTTCAATCAAAGAGTGATTACTTGATATTTGTGCTCTTCATGGTGCAATAATAAGGTAATATACATAAATATACAAACACTACAGGTATATGGCGCGCCATAGTGAGAGAATATAATGGATTTAAAGGGCTAGGGCTATTTAAGGGAAAATAAAGCAATTTATCCTCTATTGTGTTATTGATCAAGAAGCTTTGCGTAGAAAGTCAGTATACAAAATGAAATTTTTAAATCTATACTTCAGATTATCAACATTATTTATATTTTTTTTAGATTTTTAAAACTTTTACATAGACCGCTAGGCCTATATACGTCTAATTTGATGCAAGAGATCTGGATGCAGACTATGGACACTTCAAGATCTTACGATCTCGAGTACGTTATAGGAAAGTGTCAAGCGATTTTATTTTTTTGCCACACAAAATATGACATATTTCTCAGTTTTATGATATCACGATTTTGGTATAACAACTTTATTTCATTCAACAACATTGATTTCCTTCAAGAATTGGCTTCTTCTTTTTTTTTATAAAAATTACTGGACATCTTAATGAACTTAAAAAAAATAGAAAACCAAGGAAAAAACCGGCAAATTTTGATTTAATGGGAATATAAAAATATTTTTTTTTTTTTTTTTTTTTTTTTTTTGTAAATTGAGGCTTTCAAACTTCAAAAGAAAATATTAATCTAGCTCATGTTGTAATGTTTACAATTTTCAGAAAAGTTTAAAATTGAAACAGTAATAAATTTAATATGTATATATAAATATATATATATATGTGTGTGTGTGTGTATATATAACAGCTAGAGAAGCGTACACTATAGCGTATGGACAATAATAATAATAATGCGTATAAAAATACTGTCTTGACACTAAATTAAAGTCAGATACAGTAATAATAGTATGTGGGCAAAATAATAATCTTATTTACTACTACATAGATTTAAATATGATACTTATCTTACTCTTAGTTTGTTTTACTTGCTGTAGTGTTTTGTGTACAGCGAACCATCAGCTGTATTGCGTATATAACTCCGCCTTTCTTCAGAAGGAAATCTGGGGGTGAACAAATTTCCTACCCCTCTTTATTTACATTATTATATTCATTATCATATTTCTTTTTACATTATAATTTTTTATTATCAATATAAGTTTTTTAATACAATACAAAGTGATAACAATGAATACAATGGAATATAATAAAATTTGATTAATAATAATATTAAAAGCTTTCTGATCTCAACTAGCACTTTTTCTAAGTTTAAATACACCCTTTCTTTTCATCGTTAATTATTTTGTCGATACATTTTATATCTCAATCCCTTCAATGGCACCCAAAAGAGGGGTTTACTTTGTTCTTCCTTTCCAAGTTTGCCTAACTTTTCCCACAACAATTTAGTGTTGATAACATAAGATTAAGTGGTCTAATGGCTGCCTGGTATCGGAAAGCACAACAATTTCCGATATCTCCTATCTAGATTGAATTGAACGCATTATTCAATGGCGTACATTTCTGCCTGGAATATGCAAGGAAACTTGCCCAGGGGTTCCCTCGAGGATCTTAGACCCGATTAATTAATTATCAAAACGGGTGCCCAAAAAGGCGCGGGACCTAAGCCTGTGTGGCTCTTATCCCCCCGTAACCCCTTAATTAATCTCCCCCGGTAACTTGCCGGTTAATCTACAATATCTCAAGATATCCCCAAACTCCAACTCGCCCAGGCAATCCTGCGAGAGTGGTGTCCTCCCAAATATACGAAACCTAGTTCCGGCGAAACGGGGACACTGACATAGGTAGTGAAACACCGTTTCCCTAACTCCGTCATCACAATTCTGACAAATGGGACTCCGTGTCCTCCCTATGTTAAACAAGTGACTGGACACCCAAGTGTGTCCAGTCACTATTCCTACCAAGGTCCTCAAACCCGTCCTACTAAGAGACAGGAGATACTCCGAGATTCCCTGCTTGCTTGCCTTTATAAATCTTTTGGCTTGGAGGCACCCCTGCGTGTCCCCCCAGCGTTTCTCCAAAGCTCTCGTCTCCCAAAGTCTAATCTGTTTGTCGCGAAACGTCTTTGTAACGGCCAGGGCTGGTTCAGGACCATAAAATGGTAATGACGATCCCTCCCTGGCCAGCCGATCCGCCCTCTCATTGCCCTCTATTCCCGCATGTCCGGGTATCCAATAGAGATGCACCTTACCCCTCCGAGCCAAAGCGTTAAGCCTTCTCCTACATTCTCCCACTAATTTCGAACTCCACCACGGCTTACTCAAAGCCCTTAGTGCGGCTTGACTATCAGAGAAGATCCGCACTTCCTTAAACTCTCCTAGCCACTCCCCCACAAGGTGGCAGCATTCAATGATGCCCACCACCTCAGACTGGAAAACAGTGGCCAAACCACCCAAGGCCACCGAACTCCCTCTATCCAACTCCTGAAACCATGCTCCCGCCCCCGACAGGCCAGTACCCTCCTGCCTAGAGCCATCTGAATAGCAGCGAATAATACCGCTGCCCGACTCCGTTGGCCTCGTGAGGTTATCATCCCCTATACTGCCAATCGTAATCTCATAATCTCTCTCAAATCCCCATTTCTTGCTCGTCTCATCAAGTTTGGATAGCAGAAATCGGTTCACTCGCCAAATTTCGTCCTCGATCTTAGTGTGATCCCCCCGGAAGGTTCTCACCCATTCTCCCTTGCACCTCATTCTGAGGTACCCTTTCATTGCCTCTCCCACCACCACATACTGTAGGGGGATTAGCCCCAACAACATCTCTAATGCCACCGTCGGTGCCGTTCTCATCGCGCCAGTAATAGCCAAACAGGCCATGCGCTGTACTCCCAACAGCTTCTTGCTATTCCTCCCCACCAAGGAGCCAGGCCACCACACCACAGATGCGTACAGCATCCTTGGCTTCACCATTTAATTACATGTTTTCTGATACCTGCCAGTGAGGATGCACTGTTCCTTTCTTTATTGGTGCCACAGCTTCGAAGAGAAATTTTTAACGAAGCTGTATCTCTTAGTTATGCTGCCCCTAGGGAGGTTCCGGTAGGGAGACTGATAGATGGGATCAACCACTCCCTGGTAATTAAATCTCTTCTCCTCCCCATACCCTCTCTAAGAACTCTATTTATCCAGCTTCTACATCAATTTGTCGATAAATTTTATATTAACATTTCTTCCATTTGGATTAAAAATTATTATTGTACAGTCACTATTTTCTATTTGATACATTAGGAAAGGTAAATTCCTTTTGTGATATTCACAACTTCCGGTACTTTTATTATTAAATAAGTTAAGATAACAGTTGTCTACTAAATTCTGTAAATTTTTACAGTAATGAATGGCTTTATTATTTAAACAATTTGATTCCTTAAAATTTTTATTATTCTTAGTAAAGGAAAAATGGATACTTGAAAAAGCTCATATTCCTAGGCTTCGAATATGAGATGTCCAATACGCACATTTTATTTAATTTTGAGTTATTCTGCAATGAGGGGTTATTAATTTACCTATTATTATTATTATCCGCAGAAGGGGAGGGCAAACCCTACGCTATCCAAAGCCTCCCAGGGCCCATATAGCTACCCCTAAAGAATAACAACCACTGGGACTAGAATGAAAATCCAGGCCCAGGTTTTAACCATCTAAGTTTCACCACAGACCGAACAAATCGGACCAAAACCTTAAAAGGACACAGCTTAAGATCCTCTACCGATATCCTATTCCGGCCGAAGGTCCTAAACCTAATCTCCTCACAACCCAAACAATTCGTCATCAGATGCATGGGTGTTTCCTCCTCAGTCTCACAAACTCTACAAAAGGGGTCAGGCACGAGTCCCATTATAGAGATGTCTCCTTAAACCACAATGCCCAGTGAGGAATCCAACCAGATGCCTGAGGGAGGTCCGTGAAAGACATCGGACCCCGCTACTCAAAGCTCCGTCCGGGCCCCCAATGAGCATTTTAGACTGCCGACAACCCACTGCACTCATTCATAAGGATGAGTGCTGTGAGGTCATCCACGTCTGAAAGCCCGACAAACATGTGCCAGAAGACACACCAACAGCAGGCTCTGGACCAATGAAAGGGAGAGAGGCACCTAATTTGGCAAACCTATCCACCTCCTCATTCCCAAAGATTCCCATATGACCTGGAACCCAGACCAGAAGCACATCCTTTAATGAAGAAAGATCTTCCAGTCTTTTAGAACATTCCAACACCAATCTGGAAGTGAAGACACATGAATTAAGCGCCTTCAACGCAGCCTGGCTGTCCGAGCAGATACAAACACCTTTTAAATTAGTGTTACGCACCCTCTCATCCAAAATACAGCAAAGAATTGCATAAACCTCAGCCTGGAAAACGGTGGCCCACTCACCAAGAGGCGCTACCAAATGATATCCCGTCTCAAAATAGACGGCATCCCCAGACCTACTATCCATCCTGGAACCGTCCGTGTAGCATCGAAGATAATTCTCAGGAATCACACCAGACGGACCCAGGGTTAACCAATCTTCCCTAGAAGGCAACCTGTAGGAATGACCAAAGACAAAAGTCTTCAAATTCCTATCAGAAGGGAAACCTGTAATGGGAATCCTTAAAAGCATCTCACGATAAATGGTAGAATGACCATATCGCTTACCCTGCCAAAAACCTGCCTGTTTAATTCTATAACAGGCTTTCATTGCCTGGTTTTTCACCTCCACAAAGAGAGGTGGAATCCCTAACAAAGTCTCCATAGATGCGGTCGGTGTAGTCCGAAACGCACCAGTCACCGCCAGATAAGCCAAACGTTTGATTTCTTCCAACAGCTGCCTAGCGGATCGTGTTTCAATGCGATGCCACCACACCAAAGCCGCATATACCAATCTAGGTTTAATTAATTTACCTAACTCCCAAATGTTTTCTAATTTATGTGCAGTTAGATTTTTTTTTTCTATTAATTTATTATAATAGAACTTCATGATGTAGTATAGATGCGTATAATATTTCTACACTACAAATTGTTTAGAGAGGTTACTATTTCCTCTTTGCAATGGTATTTTTGTTTTATTAGTGTTTATAATAGTATGACGGCTTGTAACAGTAGGCGTCTTTGTCGACTTCATTTGTTAGAAATTGTCGAAATTTCATTATTTCCCTTTTAATTGTTATCTCATTAGATTGACAACATTGTAGATATTGTCGATTTATTAAATTAAACTCCCCTATAATGTTTTGAAAATATAATTGATTATTTTTCTTTGTGTATTTAGAATTTTTTAGTTGTTTTAGATTAATTCGAATAGATTATCATATTTCTGTTTGCCTGCCGTGTTTAAATTTCCTGTTATTTGTTTTATGATGG
Source organism: Triatoma infestans (assembly GCA_011037195.1). Lineage (NCBI taxonomy): Eukaryota > Metazoa > Arthropoda > Insecta > Hemiptera > Reduviidae > Triatoma > Triatoma infestans. The sequence continues at coordinate 46,268 of JAAEAF010001742.1, forward strand.
AACCTAGTTCGTCTATTATTCCTCATTTATTTCTCGTGGAGAACAATATGTTGTATTTATTTTCTAATTTTACTGAATTATATTCTAATAATTTTTACAAGGTTTAGGATAGATTTAGTGGGCTGATTTGTTGAATTTATATTATCAATTAGGGTTCCTTTATTTTCAATTAGTTTCGAATATTCTGTTTCTATTTGTTATATATAAGGGGGTAATAATAATACACTTGATAATGTGAAACTTGTATACACTTCGTACCTTTTCTGTTTGTATAAACAAGTTTATTTTATTTATTATAAATATTTTCTTTATAGATTCTTTGATTATATTTTCTTTAATAATTATAATTTCTTTCTTATTCTTCCTTTAATTAAGATTTATTTTCTTTATTTATTATGAATTCTTTAATTAAATTTTGCAAGTAAATTTTAATTTAAGAAATTTTATATAATCAAATTTTATAAGTGATATAATAATTATTTTTTTTCTTCAAATAAATTTCACTTGTAGGACTGAGTTGAGGGCTGGCTTGATATTCAGTGTCACCGGTTCTTGCTTGTCTTTTTTCTTCGCTCTAGCATTGCTGGCTTTTTGAAGGGTGATTACTAGTCCCTGCAGTTGTTCTCATATGCTGTGTTGTCCTCCGGTATTAGGCTGCTTCCTAATGAAGTTGCGATAGTTCAACTAAGCTTAAGAAAATCGTTTTGAATTTCAGTCGAATTGCGGTAAATGAATTTAAATTTGAAATCCCTCATATACTGAAGTATCTCATCCCAGGTTTGCTGAAGGTGACCACTTCAGCTCCTCAAATTTTTTTGCCGATTGAGGGAAACATCCTAACCGATTACTTTTTATAACTCAAGCCCCTCTGAGAGGTTAAATGGGCAGAACGAGCCGATAAAGACAAAATAGCATTTTGATGAAGTATGGTTTGTCAAATTCTTTCAGGTTTAGTATTCTCTTGCTAGAAGGGCATCATAGTTAAACTGGTCTTACATTCTCGCCGTTGTACCATTGAATTTGCCTTAAACCTTAAAGCCTTCAGTATTCCAAAGTATTTATGCAATATCGCTATGATCTCTTTCAGCCAATTCAAAATTGTGCCGTTACCCTCGAATTCAAGGTAAATTAGAGATAGTTATCTTGTATTTAGTAGAGCTATAAATTTTCTCATAAAAATTTTGAATATGCCCAATAATCACATTCCTAAAATTTGTTACAACAGGTTGTTAACAATGGATAGTTTAGTGGATAATAGTACCAAATTCAACTGGGTATATCCAATTAAGGAGTACTTTGCTGTCCTCGGATTTAGCTGTCTGTGGATAGAGCAGGATGCTCTATTGATTGAAAAAGAAAAAAAACGCAATTCTGAATTGTTTAAGAGATAAGTTGATCCGTTTGGACCTGGAGAGGACTGCCAAATCTTCCTATAGTACCATGTACTTTATGCTTGTTAGTCATGGAGTCAGGACTATTTATGTATAGTGTACCATTAGCTACAATCAGAGTTGTGAGGCAAGTAAGGATGTCATCAGGGATGTACAGTAAGGTTGTTAAGTATGAGGTAAACTTGGAGTCAACTTGTCATCATCATCATCATCATCATCATTCAGCGGCACTACAACTCATTGCTGAGTCTTGGCCTCCTCAACCAGTTTCCGCCAGTCAGTTCTGTTCTGTGCTGCTGCTTTCCAGTTCGTAATATTCAATACCGTCCTCGCATCACCAGCAGCACCGTCTATCCAACGCAGCTTCGGCCTCCCCACTCTCCTCGCACCATGGAGGTGCTCGTTCATTACCTTTTTCGGAATGTCCTCGTCCTTCATCCTAACCACGTGTCCAGCCCACTGAAGTCTAGCCAACTTCATAAATTTGACCACGTCTATTTCTTTAAACAGCGCCTACAGCTCCTGATTCATTCGAGACCTCCACTCCTGTCCCACGCGTACTGGGCCGAAAATTCGCCGCAGTATATTCCTTTCGAAAACTAGGAGGCCTCTCTCATCTATCTTAGATGTGGTCCAGGTTTCGGAGCCGTATGTCAAGACTGGGCGGATCAGGGTCTTATACAATCGCAGTTTCGTCTGCCTTGCTATCAGGTGACTTCCCATGTGCTTCCTAAGCCCAAAGAAGCATCTGTCAGCTGCTACAATCCTTCGCTTTATTTCGGCTGACGCGTCATTATCTGCGTTTACAGGGAGCCCAGGTACACAAACTCGTTAACATTTTCAAATGTGTGGCAGCCAATTGTTACTTTACTTGTGGTTGGTCTATTCCGACCTGTGACCAGGTACTTTGTTTTATTTTTGTTGATGGTGAGTCCCATCCTTCTAGCTGGGCCTTCCAGAGCTAGAAATGCTTCCTCCATGGCTCTGAACGATCTTCCCATTATGTCTATATCGTCGGCATACGCAAGTAGTTGAACAGATTTGTTAAGTATGGTGGCTTCTGACTGAATGCCCGATTCTCTTACCACGTTTTCTAGGGCCAGGTTAAACAGGAGGCACGCTAAGGCGTTGCCTTGCCTCACGCCCTTCCCTGTTTGAAACTCTTCGGAGAATCCTACTTGTATTCGCACCATACACCGGACGCCCACCATAGTTGTCCTAACAAGACGAATAAGTTTCCTTGGGATACCAAGGTCTACCAGTGCTTGATACAGCTTCACCCTGTTTAGGCTGTCGTAAGCGGCCTTAAAATCAATGAAAAGATGGTGGGTTGTATTCTCTTCCTTTTTCGAGAATCATCCTCGAGTGAAATTAGGTCGGTCGTCGATTTCCCTTGACGAAAGCCGCACTGGTACTTCCCAATTTCTCTCTCTGCATACGGGAGTAGCCTCTGAAATAGAATATTAGAGAGAATTTTATAGACACATGAAAGTAGGGAAATGCCTCTATAATTTCTGCAATCAAGCTGATCCCCTTTCTTATGAATAGGACATATGATCGTCTTGTACCAGGCCGCAGGTATTACTTCTTCTGTCCAGACCAGCAAGATCAGTTCTCGCAGCTGTTTCGTCAGTTCGCTTCCGCCACACTTGAATAGTTCGGCCGGTAATCCATCGAATCCTGGCGATTTGTTATTCTTAAGTTTTGTTAGGGCATCTGTTATTTCATCTTCGTCTGGTGGTTGGAGTTCGTCTTCTTCGTCATCTAACAGGGCAGTGCCATCCGCTTCGTTATTTTCCACTCGCTCTCCATTTAGTAGTTGGAGTCAACTTGTGCTCTCTGTAACTATAGTCAGGTTTACTTGGCTCACATGTTTATTGACTGTCCTGCATGTTCTTTATATAGAGAGAGATATTTATGTAAATATTGCCCATTAACTGCAACAAGTATTTTCTCTATAAAAAGTAAGAATCATTTATTTGATGTGTATAATTTTATAATTAACAGTTTGAAATTGAGAAAGTTTCTTTTAGATTTTTAATGGATACCTTTTAATTTTTAATTTATATTTGTTTCATTTGGCTTTTATCTTTATTGATGTATTTAAATTAAGGCCTTTTTATTTTATTAATTTTTATTTTACTGTTCATTTTGTGCATTCATTTTGTTTTTTTGTTTTTTTTTTTTCTTCCATTTATTTTTCTGCTAATTACTGAATGCAAATAGTCTGTACGTCAAACCAATCTTCATCTATCATGTACAATGTGCATTGTATAGATGTAAAATACATAAATAAATAAAAATTAGAGAAAGTAAAAGGAGTAAAGATCTAATGACTTATACGTCTAAAATTCTTTGCAAGGACACTTATTCTCCAGTAGTGAGTGGACGTTAATTTCCTAAACGTCAGAAAAATGGTTTCGATTCCAGAGATGTGCAGTTTTTAGCAAGGAGATATCAGCTTTGTACATACTGACAGTTCTCTCCCTTACAGATAGAAAACTGTCTTCTAACACTATAATAAGACTTTTGAATCATAAACTTCGTACTAGAGAAAATTTCGATTCAACGCTCGTACTTGTTTTCTTCGAATTAGTACAATCTTTTTACAGGTAATGAATGTAAATTAAAATAAACATTTAACAAGAAAAGTTTAATTAAAATATCTTTAAAAAGAAAAGTTATTTTTGTCAACTTTTAAACTTTACTATATTTTTTGAGTCACTCAAAAGTATATTCATAATTTTTTTGTTTGGCAATAGTCATTTTGGAAGTGGACATCCTAAGCAAATAATCAAAGAAAAGATCATCGCCTCTAACAACGTTAGATATAACATTGATTTTCTCTAATTCTTTAATACAATATGTTTGTATACAGTTTGAACGGTATTAAATATGAATTTTTAGTATATTTCACCCGCCGAAGCGAGTACAAAAGTATCATATAATAATAATAATTACAAGTGGTTAGCGTGCTGGACTCCCACGCGGAGATCCCGGGTTCCAGTCCAGCTGTGCTGCCTTTAGATTTTTTTCTTTCTAGGAGCCTCTATAGCTCACTGTCCGGTGATGGACAGTGTTGTCAGTAACGAGAGAACACTATCCGGAGGCCGACAGTGCACTGAGAAGACACCGGGCACCAATGACCATAGATGTTGACGCACCTTAAATAAATAAAGAAAAAAAAAAACAGAAATTACAAACAACAATAAAAATAATTTTCATCTTGGAATTTTAATTAATTTACATAAAAAATTAGTGATCTAATATTTAATCAATTATTAATGTAGCTACTTTCAAAGATCAAATCTTTTTTTTTATTGAGAAAAAGCTAGAAATTAAAAAACAATGAAATCGCTAATAAATGAACCCGACATTTTTGTATGAGCTGTGGTTAAGGATTCAAGCAAGCAAAAATAGGGTCTAATAATTATTTGAATACTAAAGAAATCGTTATTAAATATTTTTAAGTTAATGCAATTTCTAATAGAAGAGCAGTAAAAAATATACTACAATAAAATTAAAACGAATTGTTACAATTGCATTGCTCAATGTCGTAGTCCCTTATTATGTAATGAGGAATAGTAATGGAATCAGCACACTATAGTGGGTCACCAGGCTAATATACACAATTGGAATGTTTCATTGTTCTTTTTTTGAACAATTTGTCATAATTACAAAAAAAAAAAGTTTTATTTTTTTGTTTTTTTTTTTTAAATCAGGAACTTATATTAACAAATGAAACATAAGTTTCTTTAGATTTAAACTGAAAAACAAACGACATAAAAAGGAAAGTAAAAAATGAACAAAAATGGAAAAATCTTACAAAATGAAAATTTTAAATAACAGTAGAAACGAAGCATACAATAATATTGCAATAAACTATTTGAAGTCAACGGTTATACTTAATTCATATTACTAGATTTAAGTTTATTCTGAAATAATTTCTATATTTATAAGTTAAATTTTTGTGCCATATTTTCATAATGGTAACTTTTAATAAAATGCTGAGTTAAAAAAAAAATTCAAAAAAAAAAAAAAAAAGAATCGTTAATAATTATTTAAACGACTTTCACGAAAATGAATTTTTTTAAGATATTAATTAAATATGGACCCTTATCCAACTGCACTGTATAAAACAGGCAAGCAGTGCAAAAGAAAAAATAAAATAATAATAAAATTTTATAAACTTCGTTAAAATAATAGTAATAAAAAATCATAACTGCGTATGGTGATGATATATAGACGACTTTATCAGTTTTCAATCACATTTTTTGTGCTAAGCACAATATGGCTGATCTATAAATTAAGTAACATGTTTAATCAATCTAAAGTTCCGCAGACAAACAATCCACATGTTTAATGAATCTTCCGAGCATGCTGAGGAAAAACCTGTCCGACTTAACTACTTTTCTAGATTAATTAATGGGTCATGCAACACCGACTCTTATCCAAACTGCCACTATGTAAGAAAGAGGTACGAAGTGCAAAAGACAAAGTAACAGGATATTAATAAATATTAAATTTTTAAAAAACTTCTTTTTTTAAGTTAAAAAGCAAAAAAAAACAAACATAAATCATAACAAATCTAGGCTCTTGTAAACAATTTATAAAGAATCGAAACTTGGAAATATCATCATCTTATGGTCTAAAATCTTTGTTGAATAGAAAACCGCCTTTGCAGGAGAAAAATACAATTAAATTTATGAATAAAAATTTAATTAACGAGTAAAAATTGTTATTTAAGATTCTCTTAGTAAATTTTCCTTTCTTATGTAAAAAGAAATGGATGAAAAACTAGAGTCAACAAAAACTGATGGATTTGAATTTGACGAAAACAATATGCCTTGCTTTTTTTTTTTTTTCTTTTTCTTTTTTTTTTTTAACCAACAGATGAAGAAATTTGACCCAAAAAAATCTTTTTAATTAATTAACAATTTCTTAAAAATTTCAGATCTATAAAAAAAAAATTAATATCATAAATTTTTAAACACTCTTATTATTGCGATAAAGCATTACCAATTTACTATTCAAACAAGACTTTATATGCTTACAAAAAAAAAAGAAATAATCAGATAATTTTGTTTTAATTGTCAAATTTAGTTTTATATCCAAAAAAAAAAAAAAAAAAAACCTTGTATCCAAAAAATCGTTCATGAATCAACAAGACCAATGTAGAAATAACATTGAGTTCAGTGAACGTAAAATCCTTGACGATTTACAAAACAATTTCAGCGCTAATATGGTTAAATTAAAACAATGAAATAAATAAAGGAAATAATTCTTTTATAATAGAAAAAAAAAAATAAGTTAATTGTATGAATAAGGATAATTTATTGATTTCTTAAATTTTTTTTTTTTTTTTTTTTAATAAATTATAGAGCTTATAAATATCGGTAATTTTTATTTGCCTCCATCAAAAAGTACCCTCCATTGTCTGAGATGGTTGATATTTACTATACCATGTTGCCACTCTATCAACGTGCTTTTTTATGTAAGTGAACTTAATTATATTCTATATTTGTAATTAGTTAATACGTTCAGTTTTTTTGTTTTTTTTTTCAATTATTTCTACATCCATACTGTCAGTTTAATACGTCCTAATTATTCGCCATTTTATGTAATTTTTTTTAATTATTATTTTAAATTAGTATTTTAACTCTCATGCATTTCGATGTTAGATCTAAATTTCGTCCATCTGCCAGTCTGTTTTTATAATATCGTAAAGTCGCTTGTTTTTTTTTTTTGTTTTTTTAAATAAGACATATTAGTTAGACTTTGTGCCAAACATGAGTGTATTGCGTCCTAGAAATGTATAATAATAATAATAATAAACAATCTTGCTTAACCGCCATCTCCGTTCAAGACAGCTTATCAATCAATAAAACCTGCCCCAAAAAATAGCACTTATTTTACTTTATTTCTTAGACTTTAGAATATTTCGTATAAAACCTGGACTAGTTTTTTTCCGTTTGCTTTAAGGCAATCCTTTCTGATACTCCATAAATTAAACTCGACTAAGGTAGTGTTGCTGATAGATTCATGCGCTGCCCATCATATCTTTAATAAATGTTACCCTCCTGATACTATGTACCAGGAAGAAGCCTGATGGCATGTCCACGAATAGATCTGCCTGAAGTGGCTAAAAAGGGCTGTTCCTTGAACAGGTATAACGGGCGGTATTTGCCAGTAGGGTGAACCATAAATGGTCGATGGTTATGGAGAGGAAAAGCGCTACGGCTGCTTGTTGAAGGAGAATATTCCACATTCTTTGCCACGCCCTGTAACTTTAGAACACGATTACCTGGCTTGCCATTTATTTAGGCCAGGAATATTAAATGAAATGACATGTTCTCTTTGCGAGGAGGGAGTTTTTGACTGTACTAAATTGGGAGAAAGTAAAGAAAACTTAAATTACATAGAAACTTCTACAACTTCTACAAGATCTGCTCGAAATTTAATTGCTGACAAGCAAATACGTATTATCCGGCGTAGGATAAAAAAAAAAAAAAAAAATCCGGGCTTGACTTTGTCCAGTTAACTGCTATAAGAGAAGGAATTTATTGGGATCATGTCAAATTTTCGATCTCGAGTTTTAACCGGAAATTTAAAAATTTAACAAAGCCGTCAATTCGAATTTATTCCTATGTAAAAAAAAAAAAAAAAAAAAAAAAAATCATAATACCGGAACTACTTTTCCGATTTTCATGTTCTTGGGTTCATTATTCATTAAAAGAATTTACTTTCTGTGAAAAAAAAAAAATAAAAAAATTGGGGGTTCCATTTGAAATAGCAAAGTCATCACCAATTTTGGCTCTTAGGCTCTATGGGCGGCGGTGATATTTTGTATCGACGCAAAAAAAAAAAAAAAAGGGCTCACTATTTACAATTTCTTTCCATCTTTAAAGAGACAATTGGGGTACAGTACTTGGTACAACCTGTATGTATAATTCTAACCATAAAATAGTTTAGCCTCTGGCTTCTTTGGCCCCTTAATTCTTCATGATTAGTAACATTATAATGTCATAACCATCAGGATTTCTTAATCAATCACTCAAAAATTATACAATATAAAATATAAACTTTGCATTTATTCTACATTTTTATGTTAATTTTTTTTTGTAGACTGTTTATAAACTTAGGTCGAAACGTCTCGGAAAGAAATAATAAAATAAAACAATTATTAAGAATTCTGAATTTTCAATTTTCAATTCTCTATTGTTTAATTGAACTAAATAAAGTCTTTCTTAACATTTTCGACAATTTCTTTGATGGGTATATATTTGCGTACAACAGTTGTTTGAACAATTTACTGGGAAAAATATTTCTTTGAGGATTCTTAATAAACGGTGATCTCTTGCTTCGATAGTCTATGCTATTTCCTTATACTGTACAATTTTACTAACCCATACAATAAGGAATACAAGGCAGTTGAAAATATATAAAAAAAAAACAAAAACAAAAAAAAACGAATAAAATCGGTTTATCAGAAGAACAGATTTCTCTCAGATATTCGCAATTTTCTCGATCACTATTATCCTAAAAATTGTAAACGTATTGCAAACATATAAATCTATTATTTTTATTTGATAATTTTGTCTGAAAAATTGATTTTAGCGAGGTTCTGAGGAATCTATGACATTAGGGCATCTCCCAGAAATTCCCTATCTTTGAATTTACGGTTCCTCCTCGTGGTAGGCGTTAACTGAACTAAATGCTTAGAATATATGGGGGTGAATATATGATTAGAACTTGGAAAAATAAATAAGAGAAACTACATTATGATGAAATCATCTTGGCGGGGGATGTGTGATCTCCCGGCTGCTCCGAAAATCTATTTTCTCTGAAAAATGTCAAATAGTAAGTAATAGGTAAATCTATATATATATGTGTGTACGAGTCAAGTTTAAAAAAAAAAAACGCGGTAGTGATTTTGCCGAGGAAAATCAGTTCATTGTATTGGTGAAGAACAGTGTTGTCTGTAACAAGAGAACACAGTGTTCTCTCGTTACAGACAACACTGTCTGAAAGCGGCACTACACTGAAAATGCTCCGGGCTCTGGACCGTAGACGTTGAGGAGGCGCTTTAAAATAAAAATTAAAATAAATGGCAACTGAACGGAGAGTTGTAAAGAATTTTCCTCTAGAGTTAAATATTAAATTTTTTCTGCAACCGTGTTTAAATTGGTTCCTAAATTATATGAATATAAAAATATGTGAAAATTGTAAATAGTGGATAATATATTTTAATTCAACTCAAATACTCTCTCTCTTTAAAAAACAACCTGTTCCGTTTGGTATAACATCAAATCCGCGGTCTCTGGGATTTGTTTTGATCTTGTTCACGCGTATTCCCGCTAAACATCATGCTAATTAGAGTTGAATAATGTTACTTTTACACACTAGTGAGAGAAAGTAGAGTGTAACTCGCGAGTGAGAAAAAAAAAGAAATTTAGCCACTGGATTTTAGTGGAATAATTGTAAACATTATTCAACTTTTGTAGAATGAAAACCATTTTCAGTCAAACTGGTGGTCTTCATACACGAAATTTTAGCCGCACAATTAATGCTTAACAATATCATAGAGGTGTTAAATCGTATAATACGTATATTGAAATAACACTTTATAGGAAAACATAATCCTTCTCTCTGACCAATCTATAATAAAATTTTCCAGAAAAATATATCAAATAAAATTGATATTACCATATTTTATATATATGTAGTGTAATGAAAATCTTTGGAATCATTTTCAAAATGAAAATCGCAAAAAACTAAAAAAAATCCATAAGGAAAAAACAGACTACCGGAAGTAGTTCTGTTGACAAAAAAAACTTAGGCTGGGTAACTCTGATTCAACGTAAATGAAAGATCAACTTAAATTTTCCGCAATTTCTTCTCTTACAGTAGTAAGAAAAAGTAAAAAGTTTTACAAAATAGCCGTATTTACTGATCGTGGTAGGCGGGGACCCTGGAGTTTATGTAATGGCGGCATCACGCATGACAGTTAGGTTGTGCGGGTCTTGTCTTCAGTTAGCCTTGTAGAGAAATGTATAACTAAAATAAAAGATTTTGTGGTGAGTGAAAATTACTTGAAATTATTGGTTTACATTTTTTACAAGTTAGAGTAGTTTATTAATTATAATATAAAGAATTTCGATATAAAATTTAGGAAAAAAGATCGTACATAGAATTTATAGGTTAAAATAAGTCAGAGGAATACTCTTCTTTCTTTTTTTATGAAAAAAAGACAAATTATCGAAAATGACTTTTTAAAATCTAAAATAATTTCTACGTCAATTGAGTACTAAAAAAAAAAAATTCAAGAGATTAACTTTGGTTGTGTTAGGTGCAAGGTGTCTGGGAACAGAGTTGGACAAAAATATATTTAAAACAACGTTATTTTAAACAATTATTTTGGACAAATGTAATATCCAAAAAATCATTTAAAATAATGGTTTTAAAATAATTATTTCAAAAAACTTTTTGAAATAAATTATATGTAATTATGTTAGAAAACAAGTTTTTTTGCCATGACTAGAACAAAAATAAATTATTCTCTCATTTATTTGATATTTCAAATTATGTATAATCATTTTATCTGATTATTTGAATGTATGGATTATCAAATAAATTATTCAAAACATTTGAAATAGTTGTATGAAATAACCAGTTATTTCAAATATCATTTGAAAAAAATTGGCCACCACTATTCTGAATTCGTAGATGAGTTCATGAGAGTAAGTTCTGTGAACAACATTGAGTTATGATGTTTGTAAAACGCGCAGTAATTTTGAAACAATATTTCGTTTAAATATCAACATGTCATCAGTAAAATAACTTTAGTTCAAAATCCGTCAACCGGAATGCGAATTTATTAAGACGAAACTTCCTGTTAGATCTGGTTACGGACAACAAATATGACATGTGAACTTATTTCATTTTCGCTTTTGAATTATGCTGTCCTCTCTCTATATATGAGTGGCGTAGCGTGGATTCTGTTACTAGGTAATCTCCTTATCATTTTACCTATTATCATCTTCACTAAGGATGTTGATAAGGAGTAAGTCTCCTTAATTAGGTAACTCATCAATTTTTTTTATTTTTTTTATGAGCTCTCGCTCATAACAGCCCAATGATTATACTTCATCCTCAATGATCCCGAAACAAGAATGATTCTCAAGCAAGAATATGTGAGGGAAGGGCACAACAAGGTACCTTCATAAATTATAATGAATTTATGCTACCATAGCAAAACAAGCTAACAAACCGCATCGCATTCATACTCATTCACACAATAAATACATTCATACTTCACGCATGCAGATAAAATTCCTATCCTAATTGACCTCTCAGTATTCGATATTCTTGAGAGGCCCGCTAAAAACTCGATAACTACCCAATCTAAGTCATTCATTCCATAGTCATACCATAAATTACTAATATCCCACACTTACGCTGCTCCGCCTACCCTCGAAAATCCCCCCCTCAGAGTACCACGTCCTAGAGCCACTTCTGCAAACTTTTTAAAGGCATCGTATGCAATGAGATTTTCCAGTAACAAGGTTAGTGTATGGTAACTCATCAATTAGGCAAAAATGTCACCAGTCAGCACTGTCGCATGATAACTATTATAATCAGTCTTTACAATTTTAAATTAACAACCAGGACCCCACGCTATGACACTACTTAGCTATTTGGCACAACCATACATTTTATTCAAGTGGCATTTTAGAGAGAAAAGCTTGACTTCCTTGCTGCTCTTCCAGAACCCTCCAGATATCAATATCCATCTTTCAAATATCAGATATCATCATCATTTTCTGGGAGAAACAGCTTCAAAATAAAATAACAGGTATTTATGAGTGTAGAGATGGTAATCGATGTTTAAAAAAAAAAAATATCCCTGGAATTATTTTCGATAACCCCCCCCATGAATATATATATAAGTTTTTTTTTTATATTTTGGGGGAAATTTAGAACCTCAAGAAATATTTTTAATTTATAATTGCAACAATAATTAATGCAGTACTGTAACACTGACGTGATAATACAGTTTTTCAGCCAACTAGCTTCTAAACTTACGTCATCTCTTCCGGTTGAGATGGACATGGTTAGTTAACCGTATAGTAAAAACTTAGATGCAGATGGTGTTATGGCGCATGCGCTGCTTTTCAATTACTTCTCTAGGTCTAGGTAAGATGGCCAGTCTCTATTAAGACATGCAGGTGTTAAATCGAGCCACAGTAGACTAACTGCAAAATTGAAAACTATACTGTTAACGGTTGTGCATTATATTTGAATAAATAAAAGCAATTAATAATTTATGCAATAAAACGCCAATGCGTGTGGTCTATTTTCGATTTCCTAGAATGTATATCACTGCTACATATACGTACGTACACACTCATGTTAATGTTTGAAAAGAAACATTTTCACGTATTGAATGGCTTTCAAATCATGTATTTCCGGTGGAAAAACATTTCGAAAAACTGACAAGGTCGCAATAAGAAAAAAAGACTCGCTAATAGCCTCAGAATCGATGCGCCAAAAAAAAAAAAATATGAATAATAAAAGGAGGCATAGCATATAAAGAATTAAATATTTTTAATTTTAACTTGATTTCAATTTCAGGTGGAACTTTCTCAGTTGTTTTACACTTTACAGCCGGATACATAGGCAGTGACAATCACATACCCAAAACAACAAATTCTGAAGAATTAGAAATAATATTTGCTGATTGCTCCAAATATGATACGCCTCATCTGTTCGGTGGACCAGTGTGCGCTAATGATTCTATGACTTATAATAATGTATTATACTTGCACTGTATAAATTATAAGAAAAACTCAGTAGAAAGTGAGTACAGAAGTGTTGTTAATGAAAAGACGAATTTAACTACAATTATTTTAGATAATTAATATAAATCAGAGGAAGTTACACTGTAAACATTTTTATAATAATGTTGGAATAATAAATCTTTTTATTATCTCTTGGTGCTGTAAGAGGAGATAGTGCAATCATTGAAAAGTTTTTATCAGCAATACATTCTGCTAAGTCCTATGAATATGAAAAAATATTTTTATCAAATTGTCGGTTCGATCGGATATGGCATCCGGGTTTTCTATGGAAGGTCAAGGGTATACTTCCCTTCTCTTCTTATTAACTAATCCTCAATTTCTTTCTAAATAACCGCACTTACTGAGTCCGCTCAGACTCCACCTACGCCATCATATTTCCAATCCAAACTGGGGTTCTCCATGGAAGTGTTCTGTCATGTCTCTCATGCAAAAATTCTTTGCCGCAGATATTCCTCACTATCCAGAAGCAATCTGCCATACCTATGCAGACGACCTAACAGATCCTTTCCATGCATCTCTATCCTCCAAAACAAAATAAATTCCTTGCCTAATTGGTTTGCAAAAATGGAAAATCAAAGTCAACCCCTCCAAATGCAAAACTATCAACTATAGTCTCAGACGCACCATCCTTTCACCTATTCTTCTCCATGGGTCATAATCCCAATGGTAGACCGAGTTCACTATCTTGGTTTATACTTAGACAAACGATTAACTTGGAAACCTCACATAAGACTGAAGAAACGAGAACCAAATAGACGATTTAAACTCACAATTCTAGACTGCTTGACCAGAAAAACAAAGGACTTATATATAATACAGTCATAAAACCCTAATGGAGTTACGGTTGCGAGGTTTAGGGTTCAACCAAGCATTCCAGTTTCTCATCATATCCAATCCCTCCAGGCCAAAGCCTTTCGAAAAATCACCAGTTCTCCTTACTATGTCTCCAATCTAACCCTCCACCACTGATCTTAAAATTCGTTTTGTCTACCAGCTAATAACATTCAATTATAAAAAAATTTCATGATTCCACATCTGCCCATCTTAACCCCCTTATCCAAAGACTGTTCTCTCTCATCATCCTTGATAATCCTTCCAGAGGATTAAATCGCCGTTGGTCTCGGGACTTCCTCAATAGTTAAAATTTTAAGGGAGTACCTTCATTGGGCAAAATCTCCCATTTTTTTTTTTTTTTTTTAACAGGGTATGTCAATCTTTCTTATATTCACAGATTCGCATATGGTAGATGTATTATTGTGAATGCCAAGAGAGAGAAGAAAAAAAACAAAAGGTTTGTGTTTTTGTTTGAACACAGCAACTAAAAAAAAAAATTCAAACTTAACATGTTGGTCTAGGTGTCATCATGGGAAAGTTTCGGAGAATCCAATACAAAAAGTGGAACTTTAGGAAACTGGACTTTCAGTATTATGCGATTTTTCTGTAAACGGTTCCACGATTATACTTCACATACTAGCTGCACATATGGGCTTATCACATTTACTTGCCACATTTTCACAAGAAAAGTAATTTTAGGGGATTTCTGAAGAAGCACAGTGTAAACTTTTCATTTGAAGGGCTACTAAAATAGAATGTATAGTTTTGTATTTAGATATAATATACTTGTATATTAATTAATACATCCATGCAATTGATAAAATCGTTTAATCAGAAATGCGACTTGACTAAATGGATTGTGAGGTTTTCGGTTTTTTTTTTCTCAGCAAGGCCTTTAATGTTTGTTATCTGAGCACGAAATAGTGCGTTTAAAAATAGGATTCTGTGTATGTTTGCTGGTTGTGTATGTGTTTGTGAATGGCTAGTTTCAAAACGAAAAATCACAAAATATTTAAAATTCGAATGAATTTAGGGGTTTCAAATTTGGAGATCATCCAAATTGGTTTATCGAAAGTCCCATAATATAGTGTAATTTTACCTGGATCTTCGACACTAACTTGCTATTTGTTACAACAACAACAAAAAAAAAACTATTCTTCGGGTTCGTATAAGAAGTTTAATAAAATCAATTATTTCATTATTTTATGAATTTGAGAAAATTTAAGTTTAGTACTCTTAAGGTGTATGAAACATTCATGCACGACGGAAATATCAAGTACGAATTTCCTGCGTTCCTTTTGAAATTGACTTATAATTTTTTCTGACACCACTATCACGCACGCATACACAGATCATTTGTTAAAACCTTCTTTTTTTTTCTATTCAGTCCACAAATAATGTAATTTTGATATAAAACTCCATTTCGAAAATTTCACATCT
Source organism: Triatoma infestans (assembly GCA_011037195.1). Classification (NCBI taxonomy): domain Eukaryota; kingdom Metazoa; phylum Arthropoda; class Insecta; order Hemiptera; family Reduviidae; genus Triatoma; species Triatoma infestans. The sequence goes on from JAAEAF010001742.1 coordinate 61,794, forward strand.
CTTCTTATGTCATCAAGAGATGACCAACCAAGTGTACCAACCAAGGAAACTTGGAAGTTTCCCTGAAATACACTAAGTAATACCGATTATGATTACTTCTGCAATAATTAAACCAAGTTTAAAGAAAACCTTTGGACCGATTTTTAAGGAAAAGTAAAGTACATTTAGATATCAATGAAACTTTTTGTACTTATTTTGATTTTTGATTAAGATAAGTTTATTGTGATTTGTCAATAAGTTCAATCATTTTTGAAATTATCTGTCACTCAACATTTACACACACGCCCACATATTAAACAATACTTCTGTTTAAACAATTTTAAAACACCTATTGTCGATAGAAGTGTATCGAAATCAGGGGAGAAATTGAATTATCTATTTTTATAGACATTTAGAACAGAAGTAATTACAAGTACAGTAGTAAAAAATAAGGCGTAATTACTTCATCAATAAAAAAGTACTCTTTACAGAAATAGAGGCTATATCGCAAGGACCTTGTGCAGAAAGTGGGCACACCAATGACTGCCCATGGTCTCCTCTCTACAAACCTGTCTGCGGCTCTGATAACAACACATATGCCAATGTGGAAGCACTCCTTTGTCAAGCGAATAAGACCCAAACAGGTATCTAAATATTCTTTATTAAATTATTTAGTAAATAATAAAAATCTATTTATTCCGTAAGTCATTAATAATAAAATGGTACAGGCATATTATTTCTGAACTAAAACTTTTAAACATTATTTCACTAAGAAGAAGTGTCCCAATAAGGGGAATGCGGATTAGCCACTTATTGAGGGACGTTGGCGTTTCTGAGGCTATCAATCCCAGGCTAACAGCACTTAAAACACACTTATTGTGAACCCCACCTTCCCATAACACCTTCAGAGCCTGCGTGGGTAGTTCATATATGCAATCAGTTGGATTTAGAGTACCCACAAACTCTAGCTTTATGGTTCTCAACGTGGGCGATATCACCCCGCAAGGGAGTTAATCGGCTTTCCAAGGAGACAATGGTAGCAGCGGAGAACCTTGTATATAAAAGTAAAAAAATAAAATTAAAAACCTAAACCAATTTTACAATTCAATAATACTGTATTTGTGAAAAACATTGTGTAGGTGGGTCTTGTATACCCAGAAATACAAAATATTGTTTATATTAGTTAATAACCAACCACTGTCAATATTGCACAATCCCTGTAAGATCCATCATGGAATTTTTTGTAAGATCGATGCAATTGGAAAATATCGGAATCAGATAATTTTATCTGATATCTAGTCTGTCTCGGCTCAACTCAGTGACTTGGGCAGGAATAAAGGAATAAGAATCATCCTGTTTGGATGCAAGGCTTATTGGCGTGGAAGGTCATTACGAGTCGGCCAATCTCCTCGGCAAGGAAAAGCGCTGCATCTCACCTTATAGGGCTTGAACACTTCTGTGGGTTAAGCGACCAGTCTCTTCGGGACGAGCTTAGGAATGAAGAGGAAGAGAAGAGAGCAAAGCTGTGGAAAACACTCCCAGGACTGACACTTTTTTCACTTTCCCATATCTTCTTATTTATTTATTAATTTGTTTTAAATTAACATATTAATAGAATTTATTAATACCATAAATTTTTGCGAAAAATTGAAGTTTATACAGTATACAAAAAAGTGATATAAAATACTTGAGAAATTAAATATGAATAAACTCGTAACAAAAGAAAAAAAAAAAAAAAATTGTAAGATTTAATAAAAGGTAATATAATTTTTATTTTCAGAAATGTAATTTTTATGTAATAATTTTTCGCATTTTCATTTCAAAAATTTATACGAATTATATTTAATTACATAAGTTTGTAACTAGCTAATAATAACCTTAAAAAAACAACATATAAATGATTGTTTTTAATTTCTAGTGATAACTGTGGCAAAGAAAGAGCCCTGTGAACCGGTAGACCCATGTCATCCAAGAAGTCTAAAAAGAGACGAAAAAGTTTGTACAAGTATTGGAAAAACATATGCTACTGCGGATATGGTCAGATGTCTGAGACATTATCATTCTGGTAAGAGATTGTTTTTATTTTTCTTTAGTATTACAAATAAAATACAAGTTTCACCCACGAGTTGAATCATCGAAATACTTTAATCATTGCAATCCTATATAAAGAAAGCTAGAGTTTCGTAAAATTGTTGGGGTTTTTATAGGATTTTATTGATGAATAAGACACGTTTTTTTAAATTTTTGCTTCTTTCACTGTAAGGCTGTCTATATATGAAAGTCTTTGAACATTCCCAAAAAATCTCGTGTGAAACACTCACACTACTTTCTCTTACTGTGAAATAGCAAACTTTCTTCACACTTATAGTTCTTATTACTGTTTAAAACTGTCGGCGATTTTAATGGAGAAAATCACAAAAAAACTGAAAAACCAGACGCACTTCCGCTCAATTGATTTTCTTCAAACTGGGAATTTTGACGCCTTATATAATTCCAATTAATATTATTTAGTTGACAGAATCGTACAGCACATTGTTGAACTAAAATAACACTTTAGAGAAAACCATAACCCCATCCCTCCCCCAAAAGTGCCATTAAATGGATAGATTCCATATTATCTCCCAGTATTTTCAATGCACTGTTGAAACAAATATTTAGATGATTGAATTGAAAAATTGTTAGGGATAACAGTCAATGGAAAAAATTTGAATAACTTTAAGGTTTGCTGACTATGTTATCTTATTTATGATATATCATCTATGGATGAAGTGTCTAGCATGATATAGTATTTGCTTAAATATGCTTCTAAAAGTTAATGATTAATGGGATGAAAATGATCATTACGGTAAATTGTGATGAAGTTGAGTGGGTTTCAGAAACTGTATACTTGGGACAGCTTATTTCTTTCCAAAATAGAATCAAGCAGGAAATTAATAGAAGAATTTCTACTACTTAGAACAAAATATTGGTCCTTAAAATATTGTCTTCAAAACACCACTGAATTTAAAAAGAAAAATATTTAATTCATATATAGTTCCTTGCCTTCTTTATGGTGCTCAGACAGACTGTGACCAGAGGAAATGAACAGCAGCTGCGTAGCACTCAAAGAGCCATGGAAAGGAGCATTAATTAAAAGATAGAGTACGAGCTCGGAAATTAGAAAGGTGGCCGGTCTTGGTAATGCTAGCAATTATTATTATTATTATTATTCGTCTGTGGGGAAGATCCAAACCGTACGCTACACAAAGCCCCACTGGGCATGGACCAGCTACCACGAAGAGAAATATCAACAATCTGGGCCCAGAACAAAAATCCAGACTCGGATCTAACACACCTACGATTCACCACATTCCAAACAATTGGACCATAACCTTCAAGGGAAACAGCCTATGCTCTTCCACGGACATTCTGTTCCGATCAAAGGCCCTTTGAACTAATCTAAATTAAGGTGAATCTAATTTCATCACAATCTAAGCAATGGAACTTAAGATGGATGGGTGTTTTTTTCGTCTGTCACAAAGACTCTACAAAAAGGGGTCTGGCATACAGAGGTGCCTCCTTAAACCACAATACCTAATGAGGAATCCAACCAGATTCCTTTAGAGAGGTCCGTGAAAGACACAGCAATATCTCACTAATAGCCCAGTTCGGATCTCCAATGAGCATCTTTAGAGGTGACATTAATGTGAAGAAGCCTATTGCAATATGGGCGAAACATTGGTTTACAAAAAAAAACCACTGACAGGGTCTCAATCCTAAGTGTGTTTTACATGACATGGCGGCGGAAGCCTTGAAGATTATTTAATTTTTTTCCCCCTTAATGTTATATAGAAATGGAACTACAAAATTCAGACAATATTCTTGGAATGGCAAATAATAAATAAGATTATAATAGCAGATGACCAAGGTTTCCAAATGCTGTTTTGTTCAGTAATATGCTCTTTAGGTTAAACAATTTTCTTATTGCGAATAAAAGTTATTGATCTGTATGTATGACTGGTTAGAAACTTAGATTTTTATAACAAACAAACCATTGGGGACATTTTGAAAAACTCGCGAACACCTGAAAAACATTAATTTGATTTTCTTTTTTATTTTGATATACGCTATTTTAAATTTTTTCGCATAAAGGGAGAAACAGCGAAGACTATATTTGTCAAAAAATTTCTATTTTGAAAATTTGAAAAAGATCGGGCTACTTTTAGTTACTTAAGTTGAAAGTAAAAATTAAAAAGTAAAAAAAAAAAAAAAACCATATAAGCCGTTTGAATTTTTTCATTAAAATATTTTTGATTTTTTTTTTTTTTTAACTTTTTTATTTTCTCTTAACTCTTAAGAGAAACTATTGCACATTTATTAGATTTTTAAAAATTGCATTTTTCATAGGAAATAAATATCTTGAGATAACTTTTTGTGATTCTAGTGAAATAGGTTTCTTGAATGAAGTGTTTTTTAGATGTGCGTGTGCTGTGACTATGCATACGTACATATGGTGTCAAAATACAAACTAAAAGCTACACAAAATCCAGACTTTATACTTCAAAACTTTTTCGCCAGTGGATCTATAAATAAAATATTACAATCAAAATTTTTCAACCAAAAAGTCCATATTACTTTTTTTATATTAAAATGGAAAAATATTTTCATTAAACTTTTCTTTAGTTTCGTATTTTATTGAATTTTGGGGGGGGGGGCAATTTGCTCCAAAGATTTTCTTTGGTATTTGGTATAAAATATATATATAGGCTCATCAATTTTATTTGAAATATTTATCTTAGAAAATATTGTAGGTATATCCTGTGTGCTAGGTATATTCTTTCGTTTATAGAGCTGTACGAAGAATTACACAAGTACATGTGAAAAAAAATCTGATGTGAAACACTCACACAACTTTCTCGTATTCCAGTTCTCAAAATTATAATTGACAAATGTTATAGTTAGTGTACCAAATTTAATGATATTCTTTCGAAAACTGAAAAAAATTGTTCATTAAAAGCGCACTTCCGGTTTACTAATTTTCTTGAAACTTGGAATTTTGGCCATCTATTTATTTTCTAATTAATTTTGTTTGGATGATAGAATTGTATAATCAACTATGATAGCATTTTAAAGAAAAACATAACTCTTCCCTAAAAGTGCCCATTAATAAATGTTCCTAGAGAAATGTTTTAAGTAAAAGTTGTAGATCTTTGTATGCGTAGTTTATATAAGAAGTTTCAAGAAAATCAGTGAAGCAATTTTTAAGAAAATTGCGAAAAAGTGAAAAAAAAAACCATTTAGTAAAGTGGTAAAGTAAACGCACTTCCGGGTATGGGATTTATTTCAAACTTGGAATGTCAACAACTTATTTAATTCTAATTAACATTACTTAGATGACAGAATTGTCTAATAAACTGAAATAGCACTTTAAATGAAAAACCTAACCCCACCCCTCCCACAAAAGTGTCCTTAAATGAATTTTTCCAGAGAAATGTATCAAATAAAACTTGTAGCTCTTTCTACGTGTAGTTGATATAGCAAGTTTCAAGAAAATTGTCGGAGCCATTTTTGAGAAAATTGCAAAAACGTAAAAAA
>JAAEAF010001742.1:73562-84232 GCA_011037195.1 Triatoma infestans
TATGTATTGTTGCATATTTCAATAAACAAAACAAACAAAAAATCTGCTATGATGCACTCACACAACTTTCCTCATGATCTAATTAATAAAATTTATTCAAGAATATATTCCTGCTGCAGTCTTAATACCTGAGCAGCCTTATGTGGATGGAGCGCTCTATGACAAAAGCAAGAAAGTTTGTGCAGTTTATATTTAAATGCTGGAGTGCCCACCTCCCCCCAAACTCTTCTGAAATCGGCACTTTTTTGGGAAAAATGTTTCAAAGAAAAGTGATACGTTTTTATCTGTATGCAGTGGAGTATCCCAATTTTGAAGAAAATTGTTCTACCCGTTTTCTAGAAATTTCCTTTAAAAAAAACTCAAAAAACCTTATATATATGTAGCTTTGTAGATATATATATACTATAAATAAACGGGGGCCATTCAATAAGTAACGAGACAAAACGATGTAGCTCAAAAAACGATTTATTTAATCAGTACAATACTTTGGCTACTTTTCAACATAGTTCCCAGCAGCATTTATACACTTGTCACATTGTTCTTCTAATTTGTGAATGCCTCTGGCATAAAATTTTTTGAGTTGATCTCGAAGCCACTTTTGCATCTGATTTTTAACTTCTTCTTCGGTGTTTGTGATATGCTCCACGGGAGAGTATTACGCCCAAGAGAGCTCCCAACAATTGAGAGGTGCTGGCTAAGTAACCCTCTAACAGGAAAATTGTTATATTTGAATTGAATTGAAAATCGTTCAGAAACACAATAGTTTATTTGTTAATTATAAAAGTATGGCACTTACATACTTCAATCCAATATGAAATAAATATTCACAACAAAACGGAAAATGATGGACGATGGTGCAGTGATAGATGAAGCGGCTGTTGGCTCTGAGTCTGAATGGCTGGTAGCTATGAATCTTGTATGTAGATGTATGAGGAAAAAATTCTCTTGAGAGACACTTGAGTGCGGAGCCGTGATGGGGCCCAACAAGAATCGTCCACAGGGTGCAACGATCTGTTTTTCTCTACGGGGATGAAAACTAATGATGAAAAATATTCACCAATGGCGCTGTGACGCTATTACATGTAAAAAAATGTGTGTCTCTTGGACAGATCCAGCTCGACTACTTATTTGTTTGTAAGAGAATTGCAGCCAGCGCATGGACTTTGATTCCATACAATTACAAAACGAAAATATTATATATATAGAATAAGTTCTATTTCTGCTGAACTCTGATTTTTTTTTTTTATAAACTTTAACAATTGGATTGAAAATGTCTTAAGGGGTCCAAACAAATGGAATTCCGATGGGGCGAGGTCGGGGTTGCAGGAAGGATGTTGAAGGATCTTCCACCCCACTTTCTTTGTGGGCGCCCGTAAGTTGCCTTGAAACCCATCTCGTACAAGTTTTCTTGTATTGCAGCATATTTTGAATAATATTGTGGACATAGACACTTGCACGTCCACTTTTAAACTGTTCTATCCATTTATAAACGTTCGAACGGTTCAAACAATTATTCCAGTACATTTTCAACATTCTTTCGTCGATTTCACTACCTTTGATACCCTCTGGAACGAAAAATCTAATCACTGAGAGGGCTCGCCATTGTTAACTGAATACATTTGAGGTTATGCTTGCCAAATACTCTCGAACAGCTGATAAGTAACTAAGTATAAGGAAGCCAACTTGACGAATTGATTAAACAAACCGTTTCTGAGCTACAGCGATTAGTCTCATTACTTATTAAATGACCCTCTTATATAAACGGTCCTGGATCAGAGGTACTATCCTAGGGAAAATAAAAAAATACACATTAAACCGGTTTCTAAAATGCAACATTATGAACTAGGGGACCTCAAAATTTGTTAAGCATATATTCTTTTTATACTTCAATTTCGGAAATTTGAGAAAGCAAGAAAAATAGACTTTTCCAAGGCTGTTTTTTTATTTTTTTTTTAAAGAAACAATTCAAGTTAAATTCATGATACATAATTTTTCTTATCTCCAAATAATAAAGTGAAATAATGAATGAATATACAATGAAAGTTTTATTTTAAATATGTTTGTTTTTAGTGGCGTCACCAAAATTCAATTCAGTGTGCCATTCAGATATAAAAGAAGCTTGTGAACTAGCTGCCAAATTAAATTTAAAACATGATGAATGTCCAATAGAATATGGTAATTGTACTTACGTATGTGGAAGTAACGGTAATACCTACAGATCAGAATATCATTTACTGTGCGCTACAGCAAAGGACAGACGTAAGTAAAGATTGAGTAAGTTTATCGGCTCCAGCTTTGAAGCAATTTGAAATACTTAATGTTCTAAAAATTGTTTGTTCCTAGACTTTGCATGAAGGTAAATATCAGTGGCGTCAGAATGGAGGTTTAGATATAAGTTGTAAATTAGAATGTTGTAGTTAGAATTTGCTGTGTAAGTTGCAATGCAATGTAGTTATGCAGCCGCGTTTTTGTTTCAAAATTTTATTCCTTCCTTCCTAATTTAATACCTTATTTAAAATAATTATATATTAAAATAATTTTGAAAATTTCGATAAAATTTGAGTTAGTTTTGCAAATTAAGTAAAGAACTTGAAATATTATATAGAATCAGTTACTCCCTATTTCATTATTCAAATATATAAACTATATCTTAGTTATATTTAATGTAAATAATCTCGTATTGAATGTTTCTGTTTTAGATTTATTAACTTTAATCAGTTTAAGTTGGTAGTATTTCGTTTTTTTACTTTCACTAACTATTGTTGGAGGAAGTATTGCGATCGTGATAGATTTTCGAAATTGAGTTTTCACCGGAAATACACGTTTCGAGATCCTTTGAGTCCAAAAAAGTGGTTTTTAGAAAATGGTCTGTATGTGTTTTGTGTGTTTGTGAAAAAAATATCTCAAAAACGAAAAGTTGCAGCTAGCTCAAACTTGGTATTCTGTTTAGGTATACTACTACTGCATTAGACACGAAGATTTTGGGCAAAATCCATCAACCGGAAGTGAGCCATTTTACTGAATGGTTTTTTTTCTGTTTTTTGGGATTTTTCTCGAAAACGGTTTCAAAGATTATCTTTGAACTCATTATATTAATTACACCCTTCCACCACTCCACATCTACGTCCAAGGCGTTGCAAAAGCAGTCGTGGTTCGACTGCAACAGGGACATGCTCCCATTTATCCCAGGCATAGCGGGATATACCAGAAACTGCGAGGATGTAATGACTCCTAGATACGACTTCCAAAAACCCTCCAAAGTCTTGATATTAGACAGAGGGGCATGAAAAAATGGGCCGCCAATTTCAGGCGAATCTATGTGGTACACGGACGGGTCTAAGATGGAAGAAAGAGTGGGAGCCGACGTGCACGGGGCTAGCTACGGTCTTTCAGGCGGAACTAGTCGCAATTCTTACCTGCGCCGCCGAGATAAGAAGACGCGGAGTGCATAACTACAGAATCGTCATTTTATTCGGATAGCCAGGCTGCCCTGCGGGCAATTGACTCGTGTGAGATCAGCTCAAGGCTGGTGTGGTATTGCCTAGGTGCACTTAGGGATATTAGTAGCCATAATAATGACTTCCTGGTTTTGGGTACCTGGGCATTCGGGTGACTGAGGTAATGAGGCGGCCCGGTAGGGTTCCTTCGGAACACTTATAGGGCCGGAACCGTTCTGTGGTGTCTCAAGATCCCTCAGGAGTGCATCCATCAGGACGTGGTTGCACGACCGATCAAGGGAATGGTGGGTTAAAACCCAGGGCCAGAGACAGGCGAAAACGTTTAATTATAGCTACTCGCCCAGGCTAACTGCAGAATTACTCCAACTAGGCCGGGTGGCCGTAAGGATGGCAGTTGGCGTTCTCACTGGCCATTGCAGACTTAATAAGCACATGCATCGCATAGGCCTGGCAACGGATAGCCTGTGTGAGTTTTGTCAGGAAGAAGAGGAGACAGCACTGCACGTGTATGGCACTAGTATGGCTGAGGTACCGCCTCTTCGGAGAAGAAAAGCTGGTGCCTGCAGGCCTTAGCCGGGGGGCCCCTCTCAGGTCTATTAAGTCTATTAATTCAGACAGGACTCAAGTGGGTGCTCTGAAGGTAGGTGCTCTAATTGACCACCTGGGAGACCTCCCCAGACTCCACAGTTCGATGAAAGGACGGTGGTAGGGTCTCCATCTTAGGGGGGTCGCGGTGGCGCACGTGAAGAGCCAATGCCCCCAAAGAATCTAATTTAATTTAATCTAATATCAACTACACATACAAAGCGCTACAACTTTTATTTGTAATATTTCTCCGGGAAAATTCATTTAAGGGCAGTTTTGGGAAAGGAGTGGGGTTATGGTTCCCACTAAAGTGCTATTTCAGTTTATTACATAATTCTATCTCCTAAATAGTATTAATTAGAATTAAATATGTTGTTGAAATTCCGAGTTTGAAAAAAATCGGATCACCGGAAGTGAGTCTTTACTTGAATATATGTTCTATTTTTTTATGATTTTCTCCATAAAAATGCCGATGGGTTTTTAAACACTAATAAGAATTAATAAGTGTGAAAAGAAAATTGACCATTTCGCAGTAAGAGAAAGTTGTGTGAGCGTTTCACAGAGGATTTTTTTTTTTTTTTCTTTAATTTCAATTTTTCTTACAACGTAAAGTTAGAAAATATATATTTCTAATTCTTCCCTATTCAGATATAATTATATAGTTGTTTAAATAAATAGTTGTCTGATTTAATTAGTTACTGAATTTATTGTTTAAATGAGATAATAAATAAATAAATAATAATAATCTAAAATTAATTAAATCTTAAAATTGCTACAAATATTTTTCTACTATGGTAGAAAAAATTGAAAAATGGAATAATCTTATTACATTGTTTGAATACGTAATTAAAATAATTCATTAACCAACAATGATATAGTCAATATAAACCAATCTTTATTATCTATTAATTATTAAAAAAAAAAATAAATAAATAAAATAAAATGGACGAAGTTGTTAAAAAATAAGGGATATAATATTTAAGTGTTTGAATTTATAAACAAATTATAAGAAAGAAAATGATTGTTTTAATGAATAAGGTAAAAAAAATCTGGTTGAACCACTCATACCAACTTCTTTTATTGCTTGTTAATATAATTATATATAAAAATTTGGTTAAAGTTATTTAAACTTAAACTTTACTCATTGTCCTAAACTTAATAATTTTAGAGGTGCTGGGGAGATTAAGTACCTATCAGGACCGATGAGTTCCTCTAGATTACTTGTCGTCCACCTAAGAGGCTAATAACATTAACTTACCCATGTAATTAGAAAATTTAAGGCCACAAAATCCTTAGAACATTCATTGTTTTGAAAAAAAATTAATAAATAATATCAAGTTTACAATCATGCAGTTAGTCCTCGTTTGTTTAAAAGTAATCATGTTAGTCATTTTGAGATTGTAAAAACAACTCAAAAGTTTATATGTAAAGTCAGTGCACTTCCGGTTTAATCGCTAATATTCTTCAATTGAAATTTTACCACTGTTTAGTATATTCTAGCGGGGTAGTAACCCATACATTGTACTGAAGTACACGTAATACAACGTCACCCCCAAAAAAAGACAAAAATCAAATTTTCCAACAAAATGTTCCAAATAAAAAATGAGAGGATTTTCTGTATGTAGACAGTATAATGGGGTTGTTGAAGCAGAGAAATGGTCTGGTTTGATTGAATTAACAAAATATGGTTAACACTCTATAATATAAGTGACACTGACTGCCTAGACTCTACACTTGAAATGATAGAGTATGGTAGAGTGGAAAAGGGGTAATGACACGTAGTGATTGGTTGTATGAACTCAGTAGTATGAACTGTTCTTCCTTCTGGATTTCCTCTCTCTTCGAGCTTCACATGAGTATTATATTTATCAGCTGCCCTTTTCCGTCTGCAAACATATATGATGATAACGCATATGATGATCACCATCAAAAATTATGCCAGCGATTATGGCAATCGAAATCATTAAGTTTGAAAGTGAGGCGTTGGTGGTTGGCCCACCAACTCACACTACCTGTCATTTTGCCTCTCTTTGGATATTATTACAGACAGTATACGAAGTTTAAAGCAAAAGATTGGAGGCCGTTCGAAAAAAACTTGGATTTGCATTGCCGAAAACTTTATTATAGATGCGGTGGAAGTACTAAATGATACTATACTAAACTGTAATTTTTCGGTTGTTTAAATATTTGGTTCCACGCCCAACACACACACACACACCACACACACACACACACACACACACCTATAAAATATATATATATAGATATATATATATAGATATATATATATATAATTACACTAAACGCACATTAATATAAATATAGCTATACGAGGGACTATTCAATAAGTAACGAGATAAATCGATGTATATCAAAAAAACGATTTATTTAATCAATACAAAACTTTGGCTACTTTTCAACATAGTCCCCCAGCAACATTTATACACTTGTCACATCGTTCTTCTAGTTTGTGTAGGTCTCTGGCATAAAATTCTTTAGGTTGATCTCGAAGCCACTTTTGCATCTGATTTTCAACTTCTTCATTGGATTGAAAATGTCTCCCACGTCCTCTTTATGGTATCCAAACAAATAGAAGTCCTATGAAGCGATGTCGGAGGTGTAGGGGGGATGTGAGAGGATCCCCCACTTTCTTTGTGGGGCGCCCGTAAGTTGTCTTGGAATCCATCTCGCACAAGTTTTCTTGTACTACAGCTTATTCTGAATAATGTTATGTACAGTTTACAACAATCGCATGCACTTCTTCAGCTCAATCAGTTCAACAATAATACGCCTGTTGTCCTGAAGTAACGCGTTAATACGAGATTCAAGGAAGGAAGTTGCAACTTCAACCGGTCATCCACTGTGTTGCTCGTTCACAGGAACTACACGGCCACTTTTAAACTGTTTTACCCATTTGTAAACGTTCAAACGGTTCAAACAATTATTCCCGTACACTTTCAACATTCTTTCGTGGATTTCACTACCTGTGATACCCTATGCAACAAAAAATCAAATCACTAAGCGTTGTTCTTCCAAGGTGCAATGCTCGAGCGTACTCACCATTGTTAATTGAATACATTTGAGGTTATGCTTACCAAATACTCTCGAACAACTGATGAGAAACTAATGTACAAGAATGTCAACTTGACGCACTGAAACTATTGTATTGATTAAACAAACCGTTTCGTAGCTACCACGATTTGTCTCGTTACTTATTGAATGACCCTCGTATTTACAGAATTCACTAAAAAAAAATTCTATCTCCGAGGACCCCCGCAAAACATGGTTTTCTTGAAAATGTCAATTTCGAAAACTTGACAGATCGCAATACTTTCTCTTACCAGGAGGGAGAGAAATTAAAAACGCATTTCAAAATATGAATTTTTTAACTAGATAAATAGATCTTAGGTTTAGCATATAAGTTGGAATATTACAATTCAGTTTAAATGAAAATGTAAGTTATAAGTCAAAAATTTATGATATTATTAATGGAGTCTCTTTAAATAATTTGAAACTATTCCTTGAAAAAAGTTCTGAAACAAAACTTTTATCGGTGTGAAATAAAAAGCGGCTTTCATTGTCTTGTTTTGAAAAAGTTGTTTTTACATATAACTGAAATGTCTAGTTTCCTAACGACAACCAGATTTCATGATCTGCCCTGGTGTAATTCACAATAATGGTGCATCTGTTTACAACCAAAGGGTCACAGTTTCTAACTCCTCTGCCAATATTTTCAATAGATTTTGTGTGACTAGAGAACAAAGATCTAAGCAGAAAAACAAGAGATTATATCCTAATTAGCTAGCGTTTTACTCAGTTAATTAAGAGAAATATTTCATAGCAATACATCATGAGATAAAGTCAAATCTCTAAATAATTTTCTATAAATTTAATTCAAATATTGTTAAAAGGTTATTAGCGTCACCAGTAAAATTGTTTGATTTTATATATACAATACATTTTATTATTTTCATTATTTTGTAAAGGCCAGCTCTTTAAACATTTCTAATTAATAATCATAAAAGTTATTTTCTTATATTGTGAATTACAGATTTATATGAATTACATACTGGAAAATGTGAATCACTTGATTCACCATGTTTTCGTACAAACGAAACTGGCCCAGGCACACCAGTGTGTGGCTCTGATGGAGTAACCTATGCGAATCCTGCATCACTTTATTGTGTGGCGAAAACTAGAGATCCTGGTAAGTACGGCCATCTTCATATTTTTAATCAGTTTGAATTGGTTGATGTCAATCGATTAATAAATTTCGTAGTACTTAAGCTTGATTGATTAATAGTCCAGAAGAAAGCATCAATAACGCTAAAAATAAATTTCCATAAGTAACATTAGAATTTTAGAATAAAAAAATTTCCAAATAACCTCCAAAAATGAATTTTTCCAGGAAAAACGTTTCAAATAGAAGTTTCAAAGTTTTTATATCTGTGCAATTAGCAGCCCAAGAATAAAGAAAATTATAGCATTTTTTCGGGGAAAAAAATCGAAAAATTCAATAACGTATTTTGTATGGTCGCACTTCCGGTTACCAAATTTTTTTTTTCCTTTCGCCTACGCGGCGCCCGTTTGTAGAGGATAGACATACGTTACTATCTCACACTAGCTCTCGCCGATTTTTCCAAGATATATTCCTTTTGGAGAATGCCTCACGGACTCCGTCCTCCCATTTCAACCTCGGCCTAATCTCTTCCTCTTCGTCCTTCGGCCTGGGCTTCATATGCTATCCTGGCCGTGCGTGAAGGATCCATTCAGAACAGGTGCCCATACCATCTTAATCTATCTATTTTCCTTTTTCACCTCCTCAGCTGATTTTACGTTAATATTGTCCCTTATTGTGATGTTTCTGATGCTATCATGCCTGATTCCCCCCCCCCCCACCTTTATTAGATACTAGGGTTTGCAAATTTATCGACCATTTCATTTACCGGGTAATTCGGTAAATGAAAATTAAAATACCGGTTTACCGGGAAATTACCGGTAATTTTTTTTCTTTAGAATAATACATATTTTGTTTGTTTTTTTTTTCGTATTATACATAAAAATAATTTATTAGAATAATAAATATTTTGCACAAACTTAAGGTATAATATTAGAATCTTGTAATAAATATTTGTATTTAATTATTTTAAACAGTTGTTAGAAGTAAAAAAATTTATTTAAGGTTCAAATTTTAATGTTATTTTACAATAATATTGCATTAATGTCCGGTCATAATGTATTGTATTCAAAATGGCTATTAATTTAAAAAAATACGTGAAATATTTACATATTATTATTTTTAAATATTAAAAAAGGGTGATATTTACTTACTCTTTAAGAAAAACGTTGATTGTAAAGATTTTAAACCTTTAAAAATCTCAAAAAAAAACTGCCAGAGCACAAATCACATATGCTAACTGTGACTAGCGCTTTCTGGTACGATTTACAGCCGCTCTCAAATTCAAGAAAGTTTAATATTAAAATTAAACAAAAAAAATATCTCACATAAAATTACTAATTAGAGGTATATTGTTGCTTACACTTACCTGTTTCAATGTCCCTTTAGCCCTTTTAAATATCTATAAACACAATATTTTCTACATAAAAATTTCTAGTATGGATTTTTCATTTATCGAATTACCAGTAAATTTTTGATATTACCAAACGTTTTTTTGGCAATTTATCGGTTAACCGGTAAATCGATAAACCGATATACAATCCCTAGTCCCTACATTTGTTGATTTATGGACTCGCTTGTGCTGATTTGTTTAAGACAAAAATTTCCATTTATTTTTGCACAACTACATTAAATATTGTTTGTTATTGAAGATAATATGATATAACATTATAGATTTTTTTTTATATGTTTAAAAAGGAAAAGTTATCATATTTTTCAGCATATTTTTTAGAAAGAACAAGAGTTGAAAAATGTTTCTTATTTTAACTTTTTAGTAATTTAAATTAGTTCATATTGTAAAAGGATATTTGAAAAATCATTTTTTAAAAAACGGTTGTGTCGATATGCCAAATGAAATTGGCGCAACACCACTTTTAAACTAGATTATTCTTTAAATGATATACCTACCACTAACATGCAAAGGTAGGAGCAAGAGAAGGGTAAAGAAGATTTACAGAAAAAGCGAAATAAGTAAACAAGATTTACAGTTTATAAATAACCTATCAACGTTTGGACGTAGACATTATTTTATTTAATTTAATTTTTGAAGGAAATAACGACAATAAAAATTAATAGTAATTAAGATATGAGCGAATGATGACGTATTTTGGATGGGGGCGTGTTTCTTTATTTATTGTTGGCAGTAAGATGCGTTCACATACACGCTTCCTTAGGCTGGATGGACGTACGTCTAATGTATATGCATCTATAGGTTGAGGAAGAGCAGTCTTCCTGCCATTCAAGTCCCTTGCATGTCGTAAACGTTTTGTTTTTTTAAACAAGATGTTGGTGTCTTTGACCACAGTTGACGACTTATTCAAACAATCCTTTATAATTAAATAAATTGATGGCCCACGAAGGAATAAAGATTTTATGACACCATAAAGGGATATTGAATTAGTAGGGGGATCCATGTTTAAGAAAAATAAAACCGAAGTGAATACATAAAC
>JAAEAF010001743.1:0-12506 GCA_011037195.1 Triatoma infestans
CTATTATGTTTATAAAATCAATTATTTATCTAGATTAAATGCAAAGCTCTTATGTTTTAACTTAAAGTGGCATTGATGTCTACTCGTAGAATGTCTAACTCAGACTGTCTTGAAAGAATGCCTTCTAATTATTCGTTCAAATCTTCGCCTGTGAGAAGAAGAGGTAGACATTGCTAACAAGGTTCATGAACTCTTCCTGTAACTATACTCTTCTACCTGGGTTACCCTTTTTGCCAACGAGCTTGCATTTTTCTCATAATTTCCTTCAAATAAAATATCTATCTGGCATCCATCACAAAGGTCACCAATGGTACTCGAAACGTAGAGCAACAAAGAATTTTTTCTTTAAAAAACTCCTCTGACTCCTCCTAGTACTTGGTACATTGCCTCTTCGGGGCATAGATGCAATCAGGTTTGAAGCAGCATCTCATTCCTCTTTTAGGGCAATATGGAGCTATAGCAGAGTAGTTGGAGGCCGATCACAATCTCTAACACGCTTCTTGAACATATCCTATAGATGTTCTACAGATTTCTTGCCTGGAGAGTGTGCAGGCCATTCAATCACATTTATACTGTGACTTCCTCCAAGAAGCGGGTGACAACTCTAGCTGTGTGTTGTCTGACGTTATCATGCATTATCATGAAACTGTCCTCGATAAATGAGGGTAGTTATGACTGCCTCTAGAAGAACTTCAGCATATCTAGCAGCGGTATTGCGCCATTTTCAAGCACAATTAACTTGGTGCGGGCCCTAAAACTTACCCCACCCACATCATAATTGATTGTCGTTGAAAAGAAGGACTTCCGCTAGTACTACACATGAACGAAACGTTTCCCTGACTTTTCTACACGAATTTGACCGTGTGAAGAATACAGATTAATTCGCGATTCATGTGTAAAGAGAATAGCCCAGCAGAGCATGCGCTAAAACCAATTTTTTCCTATTCAAAACATGAAAACTTCATTTCGAAAATCTGACACGATCACAGTCCTTTCTTCCTCTTTATTAGTACGGTTACCGCAGTTGAAGGAAGTTAAGGTGAACTAAATATTTAGTTAACATTGTAACTTTTAAGAAAGTTTGGCAATCAGAAGTTTGAGAATTCTAATAGATGAGAGACGTTGCACGAGAGAGAATGTTCAGCACCAGATTGTATACCAATCATTTCTCACCCTTGAAAATATAAGTAATTTTATTATGAATTATGAATTATAAAAACTAGGATTGTCAATAAAATATTTGTTTTTATAAGTGTTGAAACATTTAGTTTTCATAACATTTTATCATTCGAATTATGTTATTATTAAAGAATAATTTTTTATATTTCACTTATTTCTGTTTAGAATCTAAAATAATATGTTTTTTTTTATATTAAAATTAAAAATAAAAAATAATAATTAACTAACACGAACGTTACGTGTTGAGAATATGTATGAAAATTAATGTTTAAATATCGTGCATATAATGTTGTTTTAATATGAAACACTTTTAGTAAATAACTATTTGACCTTCAACTTTACATAAAGTTTATTCATGTATAATTAATAATTTTTTGTTTCGTTCTTTTTTTTTTATACTTGTTATTGAATGGTTTAATCTTTATTCGTTACTTTATTAGTTTAACTTGCATCACTATTGTTAATATATTTATGGTTCAAAGTTAAATAGGATGTTATTCAAAATGAAAAATAAAATTATCAATAGAACAGTATTGTACAGAAGAACGGACTGTACTTTA
The DNA here is from genome assembly GCA_011037195.1 of Triatoma infestans. NCBI lineage: Eukaryota > Metazoa > Arthropoda > Insecta > Hemiptera > Reduviidae > Triatoma > Triatoma infestans. The sequence continues at coordinate 1,740 of JAAEAF010001743.1, forward strand.
TTATTGCTTTTTTTCTTCTTTACTACTTCCGGTTTGTTCTCTTTACCCACCGTCAGATTGGGCAAACATATGTTTCAAATATGACTGTACCAGACTTTGTATGGCAAACAAACGCTAAGTTCTATTAATATAATTCTACTTGTTGGTCACACACATGTGTGTACAGCAATATATTTATGTTCATTATGTTGTTTGAACTTTTCTTTATTTTTATTTTTTTTGAAATTTATTAAACAAAATTTTCTTATTTATTATATTAGATTATCTAATTTGCTTTATTTATTGCATGACATGAATTCTATTAATTTATTACATTATTCACTTGTCATTCGAAAATTTAGAGGTTTAATTATATATAGTACAATAATTTCCTTATTCATGATCATTGAGTGGGTTCTAAAAATGTTTGGATGATTTTATAAATAATTTTTTTTTCAAACTGGAAATTGCATGCTGCAACAATAAATCATGGCGCCAATGGCGATAGTTAGAGGGAATGCTAATCTATACCCTTACCTAACTATACATCAAAAATAAATTTGTGCTCGGGCAACAGATCTACAATAAGCCTTAAAGGCACATTGCCTGTTTACCAGATCCGTAGTTTGTAAAATAAAGGTATTATTGATAAGACCAAAAGTCTTATTTAATGATATTATACAATTGTTTATTACTACAATCAACAATTTATCGTGGTTCTTGGAGTAAACAAAATTCTTATGCGATTCAATGTATTATAGATAGATAGATAGATTCTACCGGGGGAATGGCTATTCAGCCTACGCCACCGCGACACCCCAAGGATCTATTGTGGCACCCCGCTAGTTGGAGACCTTCCCCCTATCCTGTCCTTAACCGGACTGTGGAATGGGGGGGGGCTCCCAGGTGGTCAATCAGAGCACCCTCTCGAGTCCTGCTTGCCTTAAAAGACTTAATAGGTCCGAGAGAGGGCCTGGCTGAGGCTTGTTGGCACCAGCTTCTCTTTACCAAAGAGGCGGTACCTTAGCCAGACCAGCCCCTCGCACTGACATACCACATGCAGTGCCGTCTCCTCTTCTTCCTGACAAAACCTGCACAGGCTATCCGTTGCCAGGCCCATGCGATGCATGTGCTTGTTTAATCTACAATGGCCAGTGAGAATGCCAACTGCTATCCTTATGGCCACCCGGCCTAGTTGGAGTAATTCTGCAGTTAGCTTGGGCGAGTAGCTATAGATAAACTTTTTCGCCTGTCTCTGACCTGGAGTTTTGACCCACCATTCCCTTGATCGGTCCTGCATCCATCGCTGCTTAATGGATGCACTCCTGAGGCATCTTGAGACACCACAGAACGGCTCCGGCCCGATGAGCGCTCCCATTGAACCCCCCCGGGCCAGGCGGTCCGCCGCCTCATTGCCTCTGTGACCCGAGTGCCCAGGTACCCAAACCAGGAAGACCTTATTATGGCTACTAATTTCCCTTAGTGCACCTAGGCAGTCCCACACCAGCCTTGAGCTGATCTCCCACGAGTCAATTGCCCGCAGAGCAGCCTGGCTATCCGAATAAATGACGACTCTGGAGTTATGCACTCCCCGTCTTCTTATTTCGGCGGCGCAGATAATAATCGCGACTAGCTCCGCCTGAAAGACCGTAGCTAGCCTTCCCAGGCTCAACGAGATATTACATCTCGGATGAGCCCCGTACACGCCGGCTCCCGCTCCGTCACCCATCTTGGACCCGTCCGTGTACCACATAGATTCGCCTGTAATTGGCGGCCCATTCTTCCATGCCCCTCTGTCTAATATCAAGACTTTGAAGGGTTTTTGGAAGTCATACCTAGGAGGGTCCGCCTCCAGCTCCTCCCTATTATGGAACAATTTAAAAGTATTCTAAAAAGTAAGTTTTAATAAAATTGAACAATTGGTGAATTGGAGTAAATGTGTGCGGAAGTTGTTTACATCATGGAGACAATATGTCTTTTTCTAAATAATTACTATTACTCATAAGGAAATAAAAATAAATGACACAATGATAAAAAAAAAAAAAAAAGACTTCTATATAAATATCGTTAACAAAATCTCCTTGAAGTGCGTGTTATCAGCACCGTGTGGGCTGACGACAGATAACAGATAGATAACAGTGTTTATCTGTATTTCTTGGTACATGTCAGTGACAATAACAAATATGAAGTAACATTTATTAACATTTTTGTTAATAAATATAAAAAAAGAAAAGTTTTTTAATAAATTGGTAGATATGGGAGTTGCTAATTACCTGGAAATATATTCCAAACTTTATAAGATCTTTCATTTCCTCCCAACTTTACTTCATCACCACGCCTGATATCCACATTTCCTTTTTCCCCCCTCATTGTACCTTGCAGTTGTTGCTGTTGTATGCAATCTAAGTTTAGGGAGAGTCAAAGACTTGTGTATGCTTTAGAATTTCAAATGGCCAAACTTATTCCCATAATTGGACCGTGCTATATAACTTATTGTCCTCATTTGTGCTTTCAACTCAACAAGAAGGTGTGTGTGTGTGTACCTCTGTATAAGCTTTGTGAGCATTGTTTTGCATTCTGTGCTATGAGTTCATAGAACAAATGAAATAAATCTCCAGTTTGTTTACGTTGAATAAGACCATCACTACTTTATCCCTTAGAGCTTATTAAAAAAAAAATTACAATTCTTATACACATTTAATTATCCTTAATATATGTCTAAGTTGTTACAATAGTTTTTGAACATCAAAACAATGCTGGTCATTAAATGGTTTATCTTTATCTTACCTTTAAATCCAATTTTTGATTTTTTTTTAAAAATATGTAATCAACATCTGTGTTTACTTTGACTAATCCTTTATTCTTTACTTGTTATTTGCCGATATAATCTACAACTTGGGAAGAGAAAGTAAAGGAAGCCTTCGTAAAAAGGAACCTAGACTAAAAAAGAAGGAAGTATGCTAGTTCAGAATAGAAAAGAAAGAAGAACGGTTAAAGCTGTACAGAGCGATCTCATACTGCTAAGCGGTATAAGAGGCATTGATTAAGTGGAAGGGAGAATCGGCAACCAAAATATGCGAAGAAAAAATTTTATTGCTTGGACTTCTGAGACATTATTGGAAAAAAAGAAGACAAAGTGCATTACTAAATTAATGAATTCTTGTTTGATATTCAAAATTTATTTTCATTTACAATCTAAGGGAAGGGATTAGCTAAGTGGTTAGCGTACTAGACTCCCACGCGGAGGACCCGGGTTCGAGTCCAGCTGTCTACCCTTAGATTTTTTTTTCTTTCTAGGAGCCTCTACAGCTCCGGTAATGGATAGTGCTTCGGGCGTCAATGACCATTGAGATGTTGACGCGCCTTAAATTAAAAAAAAAAAAAAAAATTACAGTCTGAATGCAAAATATTATGTTTGTCCCACTCCCTAATCTCCGCCTCTCTCCCTCTCTCGCTTTACATCCAATATATGAATTCAGTAGCATGAATTCAATATATGAATTAGCCGTTTAGTAGTATTACAAGAATGGAGACACGAGGTATCCATTCAAATATATCATTTTAATACTATTTTCCATGATTTCCTCAAAAACTGATGACATATTTGCTGAAATTGTTAATTATCTATATTGGTAATTGTTTCGAACCTTGAGCGTTGATTGTTTCATTTGTATTTTAAATAGTTTAATTTTTTAATTTTCTTTTTATTTAAGAGGAAATACATTATTGCGCGAGGCTGTTTTTAAAAAAAAAAAAAAAAAAATTTGTCCCCATTGGTTTACAGATAACTTACGAAAAGAAAACTCTCAATAAGCGTCAACTTAATATATCGCTTATATTAAGCAGGTTTTCATGTTGACACGAACATATTGACAGATTCCTCCATGTATGTGTGTATGTATGTATGTATGTACTTATAATAAGGTTTGTGTATACAGAAATTTTGCTCTCGGAATTAGCATATTGCAGTAAGGAAATAGTGTTAACGTTTCACAACAGATTTTGTTTCTATAAAATTGATTTGAATGCTATTCTAGGGGAAGAGGGGTATAAGAACTTCCCCTTATTTAAGACATATAATAATAGCTTTTCAAAGTTTTCTACTTTGCTTCTCTATTTTCTATCTTTTAAAAATATTTAGGAAAAGTGTAAAGTTTATGAAATAAAATGTCATAAAAGTGGTTCATATTTTAAAACTTGTATTCTTTACAAAGTGTTTAAGATATTTTTTAGATTATTTAATGAAAATAAAGTGAAACTGGAGGAATATGTGCACTTAATTATGTTGAGAAATGAAACTTTTTTGGTTACAAAACTTCAGTTAGGGAAGGAAGGGATTAGCTCAGTGGTTAGCGCACTGGACTCCCACGCGGAGGAACCGGAATTCGAATCCAGCTGTGCTGCCCCTTAGATTTTTTTCTTCCTAGGAGCCTCTACAGCTCACTGTTCGGTGATGCGACAGTGTTGTCTGTAATGAGAGAACACTGTGCAGAGGCCGGCAGTGCACTGAGAAGGCTCCGGCCGCCAGTGACCATATATGTTTGACGCGCCTTAAATTTAAAAAAAAAAAATCAGTTAATAAGATTGGCATATTATAAGAAATTCCGTTGTATATTGCGACTTGATTGGTGCAGTTGACTATCAATATAATCGTAGTATATAATTATTATCTAAGAGCTGTCTAAAATAAATATATAATAACTATAATAAAATAATTCTAATCCTGCCAATTATGACATTTTCTTAAAAAAAAAATATCTATTTTTTATAAATAATATAAATAATTACTTTTTAAAAAAAAATGTTCTAATTATTTTTTTTTTAACTTGACATAATTTTTTTTTTATTATTGTGGATTCAATTTAATTTTTATAAAATATAATAAAGTTTAGAATTATTGATTTGTTAAACGAAGGCTATAAATATTGGTAAATATTGTTTTAGCTGACTATGTCGTAGAGAAATTGATGATAATCTGATTTGCCAGGCAAAAGTAAATCAGCTAATCTAGGAATTATCTCTACTTTCGGCCTGTAATCTGTCTCTCTCTCTTCATAGTCTGTTTAGCTTATTTTTATTTCAATTAAATATTAATGTTTGTTGTTTAGTAATAATAATAATAATAATAATAATAATAATATTTATTGTGCCCTTCTTATTCATTTTTATACAGAATAAGGATAGAAGATATTAGAGTTCATTGTTTTGATAACAAAAATAAAAATAATAAACATTTTCTTTTATAAGATTATGCAAGTGTAATGGGGTTCTTATCAGCTGCTAATCTTTGTTATTATTTTGTTTTATTTTGTTTTTTTAATAATTAGATAATAAATACCAGCTCGGGGATATATATAGTTAGTATCTTATATAAACTTTTTATTTTTGACTCTTGATAATGAAATCATTAACAATTATGAACATTAATTTTAAACTCAAATCTACAAAATTAATGTTAATTGAGAAAAAAAATTAAGGCGTTATTTATATCTGTTTTTAATTATCTTCACCTACAGCTGTAAGTGAATGAATTACGATCGTATCTTAAATTTAGAAATTGATATTTCACCGGAAATACAAATATTTTAGGTACCTTTGAAAAATGAAAAGGTTTTTGGCATATCCCATCATCCCTGTAATCCTCTGAATAAGTGTCGTGTTGTTTTTTTTGGTTGTGGGAGGAAGACAGAGCGAGTGGGTGATGACAAAACATCTCAGAAACAAAAACAAAAAAATCTCACACTTGCTAAACTACTCAAAAGTTGCTAAGGAATCGCAATAAAAAGACAGAGACAGTTATATTTTTTTAAATAAAAGTTTTCTTCTTCATTAATCTTTTAATATAAAATTATCTTTCACACATAAAATTTTTATAAAATTTTTATAAAAAACAAAGATAAAACAAGGATTTAACAAAAGTCGTGTATCTCCTGGTCACAGTCACGTACATCTTCACTGGTTTTTCCACAATTTTTGTTTTCTTGATCCATTTAATGGTTTTTTAGTACCCGGTGTACCCTCCTCTTGCTCTCTGAACAGCTTCACAACGGTTTCTCATATTCAAAATAATGGCAGCAATTTCCTCTTGCGGAATTTCTTCCCATAGTAATGTTAAAGCGTTAGCAGGCTCTCCGGAGTTCCTTGGTTAGGGCTGATCGTTATATAGGCGTCTTTGTAAATTGTCCCAAATGTGCTGTATTGGATTTAGATCTGGTGATAGTGCTGGCATTGGTAAGTGGGTAATACCATGACGACGAATTTCCTCAAGAACACATCTGGCATGGTGAGGGCGGGCATTGGCGTCGAGAAAAACGAATTGTGGTCCAATATTGTCTCGGAAATCTGAGACAAACCCCCGAATAATGTCGTCTCTGTATCTCACTCTATTTAAAATTGTCCTGAATGATGTGTAGTTCAGTACGATTGTTGAGGGTAATTCCACCCCACACCATGACACCGGCACCGCGATATGCTGTTACCGGTTGGGTAGATTGTGACTCAAAACGAGAATTTGGCCTTCTCCATACTCGCGAACGTCTGCTGTCACTCAATAAACAGAATCTTGATTCGTCACAAAACATTACAAATTCCCAATTTTGGTTCTCTCTCAGCCTAGTGCTTACCCACTCCAATCTTGCCCTTTTGTGTCCAAATTGGGCCTTCTAACAGGGCGATACGAATGTAAACCAACCTCTCTCAATCGATTTCTAATCGTTTGATCAGATACTTGAGTACCAGCGGATTCAAAAAGACGATTTTGTAACTCTCGGGCGGTCAAAAAATGGATTCGGCGCGCATTTGTCCTCCTAGGCGGTCTTTTCTTTCAGTGGTACTTCGAAAATTCCCACCACCATGGCGTCTTAGTGCAGTTCCAAAATCGCGGTATCTTTGCAATGCCCGGTAAACAACACTTGGTGCAATGTTCAAAGCATTAGCATTCTCAAGCTGGAAAGACCCTGGAAATGAAACTGGACAATTAAATTTGCCCTTTCATCACTTAGAGGTCTTCTTTGCATGATGAAAAATAAAAATTGGAAAGAAAAAATGTGCATTCACCTTCAAATGCATTGGAATACTGAATCATTTTAAAGGAGAAAATTAGCAATGTTTGTTTTTGTTGTTTATCAAAATGAATTAACCTTTGTATGACTAAGAAATGCATTAATTCCTTAATATAAACAAATATTGAATGCCACAATAAGAGATAAACATCAAACCATTGTGTAAGTAAATTATTTTCGATGTTATTTATAAAATCCTTAGCAACTTTTGAGTAGTTTATTTTGTTTAGGTAAGTACCACGGCAACGGAATTCATTGCGTCAAAATTGATCATCAACTGAAATTGCTACTTTACTGAATATTTTTTTTCCCCAGTATTTTGCGATTTATTTCTCAAAAATAGCTGAAATTATTCATTCTTTTTACATTTCACAATACTGTCTACACAAATAAATGTGTTACCACTTTTATTTTGAAATATTTTTCTCTAGAATTTTTTTTTTTTTTTTTTAGGTTCTAAATTTAGAATTTTTTAAAAATCGGCTTTAAATTTGAAACGCTAATTGCACAGATATAATTGATTTTGTGGTATTCTGGGGAAAAAGTATATTGTTTATATGATTTGATCTAGGGACCGTCTTCTGAACCATAGTGTAATCACGTTCAAGTACTGAAGAAAATGTATATTGTATGTATAATGTGTATTGAAAATGTAGTTTTATATATTGTATTAATTACGGTAAGAGAAAGATGTGTGAGTGTTTAATGTCAGATTTTTAGTTTTTTTCTAAGTAGAAGCGGCCTAGAATTCAATTCTGTGAAAACCTTTTTTCAGTTCCCCTTTACACAAAATGGGATAAAAAGGATAGATAGAGCCACTTGAAGCGGCTTTCTGTTCAACTGAACCCGTGAATGCCATGACAGAATAGGGCTCATTGTAAGTTAAGATTTAGATGGAATATTTGATAGATTTTATTACCTTGGTATTCTTATATTAACTATTCTTTATTTATATTATGTTATTATTAGCTCCTCCTACTTATTAAAACCAACTTTAATTATCCATATAATATGGATATACAATTTATATAACTTTATATTAATATATCTCTACTAATAATTATTAACAAAGTTAATAGTAAATTATGAAATATAATTAATAACTAAATATTATAACAAAATTATTATTAACTCTTCAGAAGGTTAATTATTGTTATATTATTTAATAAAACAGGATCATGTAAATAACAATGTAAATAAGTTAAATTGTTGAAGTTAATGTGGTTACTTTTATTTAATCTCTACACCTTTGGAAAATGTAATAAAACTTCAAACCCTTGGACAAATTTCTTGATTACAGTTCAACCAAATATTACTTAACTTTCTAGAACCCGTCTACATTATGATGTTTTTTTTTTTTATTAATTGATGAATGATTTTCTACTTTACATACTTAAATTGTCCCATGTGTAGGTACTGAACTGTTGCACTGTTCTATAATGTTCTGCCCTGGATGTGCATGGCCAATTGAATTAATTGCCACCATGTCAGAGTGAGTTAGAGTATTGCGGGAAATATAGTGCATAATATATATATATTTTTTTTTTTTTTTGTCGAATGGGTAAATTATTTCTTAAGAATAGAGCCGGTCTTTTTTTTAAATAGCCTTTTCAAAAAAAAAAAATATAAATTCAAATTTATATTGAAGGAGAGAACCAACTGACATTTAAATGTTTCCGGTTAAAGTCGAAAAATACTTATTTACTAATAAAGCGAACTCCCAGTTCTTTGCAATTTTCAAAAAATAATTTCAAATGTTTCTCATTAAAATGGTAAATTTCATTTTTTTAACATTTTTATTTTTTCATAAGAGGAAATAAATTGCAATACTGTCAGAGTTTTGAAATTGAATTTTCTTGGAAATACTTGGTTTTGAGAATTTGAGAACAAAATAGTGGATTCTAGAAATTTGTTTCTGTTTTTTTTTCCTCCCTATTAGGAGGGAGTTTATTAGATTTTGAACATTCTCTATTTATAAACCCATTGGTTTGTATAAGCATGTGTGTTTTATAGCCAGTATAACTCAAATTGTAAAAAGTTCAAAATGACATTTTATTTAGGTTCTACCAGGGAGAACCTACATAAAATTGGTCAACGAATGGTACCAAATTGGTACCACTTTACTGAAGATACTTTACTCTAAAATGGTTGTATTGATTTCATAAAATAAACTTGTTATACTCAACACACATAGAGAGATCTATTTTAATTGAAACATATTTTCTATATGATACAAAATTCATTTTGAAAAGTTTTGGGGCTGTGGCATTTTCTCTAAAAAATCTTGTCTTTTCTTTATATACTAGAGACTCCTCTATTTATATACTATTAAAGAGTAATTAAATTATTTTTGCAAAAAATACTATTATACCTATTACTAAAATATTACTGTTTGATAAAAATAATAATCCGGATAAGAACCATTTCCCTGAATGGATTTTAACAGTTTTCCAATTTTCTGGAATACGTTTCAAACGATTCTACATATGAACTTGGTATACTACCTACACATATAAAGACATAATTACTTTCTCTGCAAATTTTCAAAATTGAATTCGAACCGTAAATACAAGTTTTGAGGTCCTCTGAGTGTGAAAAAAAGTTTTTAGCGAATAGTTTCTCTCCTTTCTCTTTTTGTGAACAAAATATCTCAAAATCGCAGTAAGTTCAAACTTGGTGTTCCGTTTAGGTACCCAATGCGCATCTAATAGGATGTTTTCAGGGGGGGGGAAACCATCACCGAACCGGACTCGGTTTTTGATTCAATTTTTTTTTTTAACGATTTTTCTCAAAAAGCCTCCACGATTTTCTTTAACTTTATATATTATTTTACCAGTAATTTTCTGTCCCCTTTATATGAAACATCTTTTAGGGAAAGTTGGTTTTGTGGGGATGGTCAGTGGGTGATTCTTGGGTTAGAAGTATGTTTATTTTTTCCCCTCTAACATACCATTAATGATTTGTAGTAACTATATAAGATATATTGGTAGCATTGTTAGAATTCTAAATTTGAATAAAACAGGTTAACTGAACGTGCGTCTTTTATGAACTTTTGAGGTTTTTGGAAAACTTGGATTGCTAACTGTACATATAAAAAAACGAACCATTATTATTAGAATAATTTTTCAAAAAAAAAAAAAAATTGAGGGATTTTGTGGGATCTGTTAATTAGGTTAAAATTTAAACTGCCGCTACAAGTTGCGAAAAAGTGGGCGTACACAATGTCTCCTCAGATATATATTTATAATTCCTACCATTTTTTTTTTCACGTCCATCCCAACTACATGTTTGTAAACATTGCGATTTTAATTAAAATTTGTTAATTTTGTTATATGATCCTCCTTGAGGATCATATTTAATAGGAAAAAATCAGACAGCTGTAAACCATTATTTAAAGAGCATGGAATACTTACGTTGCCGTCTTTATTCATTTATATGAACATAATGGATATTAAAGATAGTGAGAATAAAGATTTAAGGAGTAATAAACATTCCTACAATGTAAGGACTAAAAATAACTTACATATTGCTAAAAACAGACTGTTTAAATCTGATAAAGCTCTCAGCTCAATGGCAACTAAAATGCTTAATTTAATTCCTGAATCAGAGAGAAATTTAAAAAAGAAAAAAAAATTCAAAAAATTATTAAAACTTTTTTACTTTCTCTAAGAGAAAGTATTGTAAACGTGTTAAATTTTCGATATTGAATTTTCACCGGAAATATCCA